>JAODAL010046155.1:0-31217 GCA_025379985.1 Phyllomedusa bahiana | reverse complement strand
TGCGTCATAAAATAAATCCTAAAGGGCCCATATCATAAGTACTATAACGTGTGAGAAAGAAGGAAACAGCAATAACCACAAGATCGTGTGGGATGCTGGAATACAAGCTAGTGACATCACAACTTACCCAGGTAAGGCCAGCATTCCACTCTTTTTCAGACATAATTTGTAAAAATGCCTTGGTGTCTTTTAGATATCCTGGTATTTTACACACAATAGGCTGCAGGTACTTATCGAGCCATACACTAATTTTTTCATTGAGTGAGTTGTTACCTGCAATGATAGGTCTCAAACCTGGTGGGAATTTATTTTTGTGGATCTTAGGGGCACCATAGAATATGGGAATAACTGGATCTTTTACGTATAAGTACTTTTTTTGTTTCTCAGTTATAGCCCCCAAACTCACACCTTCCTCCAATAATTTTTCCAAATTTTTTTGTAACTGTTTAGTGGGATTAGATTTCAGCCTGCAATATGTTTTTACATCACCCAGAATGTCAAATGCCTGCTTTGTATAGAGTCCAATGTCCATCACCACCGTTGCCCCCCCCTTGTCAGCTTTTTTGATGACAAGATTATGATTATCCTTAAGTTCTTTCAAGGCCCTGGATTGAGATATGGTGAGATTTTTACACTGTTTATGTTTTTTATGCATGTTTTTTCTATGTAACTCCATGAGATCTCTCTCCATAACACTTTGAAAACAATCCAAGGCCGGAACCCAACCCTAGACACGGTAGAAAACAGGGTTGGGCATGTGATGATGGACATCAGACTCCAATACACTCCCAAATTCCCCATTGGATTCACTCTCCAAATCGTGCAAAGATTTTAATGCTAATTGCTCCTGAAACATCAAATCCGTATATTCATTACTGTCAACAAAATCCTCATCCATTCTAGGCCCATTGTCACTAACAAGATCATCAGTAAAAAAATATTTTTTTAACTGTTAATAACCTAGAAAACCTATTGACATCCAACATAGTAGAAAACATTTCAAACTGACACTCTGTTGTAAAGTTTAACCCCTGCTGTAAAACCTCAAATTGTGCTTTGGTAATAACCGCAGGGGTTAATACCACCACCTGTATATCTTTCAGCGTTTCCTGTAAGTCCGTTTCCTTCGTCCCGGTGCTCGTGTTGTTTTTCTCATAGTTGCAGTGTCCTCTGCTTCTCTGTCCATATCGTTTTTTGACCCCTGTCTATTGTTAACAGCGTCTTCCAAACTTGTGTCACCATTATCCGTGGTTTCTGCATCGGTATTACCGCTCTCTGTACTGTCTATGTCGGAAAAATTAACAGATCTCTTTTGATTGTTATGCCATCTCTTTTTCTTTAATATAGATCTGGGGGTAAAAGGTTGCTTTTCCTTGTTCCAAGTGTAGACTCTCCCATTCTTGTAGTCATCCGTATCTCTGGCATATTTGCGTTTTTTATTTTCCATAATGTTTTTTTCTAATGCATTCAGTGTCTCCTTAAGTTTGTTTTGCAACATTGTGTATTCGCTTGTATCTTTAGATGTTTCCAATTTCTTTTCCGTTTCTTGTATCAAATCTTCTATTTCTATCAATTTATACATTTCAAATTCAATTATAAGATTGGTTACTGCCATAGAACAATCTGTGAGGATACCATTCCATTTCAACATGAACTCTTCAGAGCTAATAAATGAAGGGACTTTCTTTAGGCGCAAGCCTCTCGGTATTATTTTCTTTTCTTGATAGGTTTTTAACGATTGTTGGTCCCACCAAATCTTTAATTCTCTAATTTTGGCTTTTTCTAGCTCTGAAAAGAGCTGTTTTAATTCCGTGTTGTCATTCACTAGGTAATTGGTATCTTCAAATACTCGTGCTGCTTTAGCCAACCGTTCAGACAATTCCATCGGTTGCTGCATACTCACAATGATGGCATATGCCTAGAACGCAAGGGTCCAGAGCAATGGGGTTACGTGGCTAGCGTGTGCTGTAGTATAAAGTAAACAATATTGAGTGTGCTGGCTTATATAAATATGAACACAGGTGGTTGGAGTTGACCTATATAGCCAAAGATTTGCAAACAGCAATGTCCATAGAACAAAAAGTCTAGGTCACTCACCACTCTTGTATATTCAAGTACAAGCCGTGTGCCTAGAGGGCAGCCCTGCCTGTATGCTACCTAAAGGGAGGCCCTAACTGCCTGTATACTACCTAAAGGGGGACCTTAACTGCCTGTATACTACCTAAAGGGGGTCCCTAACTGCTTGCAGCATATATAAAGGGGGTCCTAACTACCTACAGTTTACCTAACTAGGGGCAACCACCTGCCTACAGCCTACCTAACTGGGGTCCACCAACCTAACTGTAGCCTATCAACTTGACTAACTGTGGCATGCTTATCTACATGGGCGCTGTTTACCTACCCACCCGTGGCTAGGTACCCACCAACCAACCTGGGGCTGGCCTACCAACTTATTCAGCGGGGGTCTACCTACCTAAATAGGGCCTATCTAGTTACCTGGGCCCTTGCCCATTTGCCTACCTACTTAGTAATGTATTTGAGAGGGGAGCAGCCCATAGTTGTAGCATTATCTCCAGGGGGTTAGTCCTCTCCCCACCCTCCAACCCCTTATAATACTAGGCCTCTAAGTTATGGCTTGCATCCGCTCTCCCACCCCTGGGAAGTTTGTACAGAGGTGGGAATAGGTAAAGAGGTGCTGGAAAAGTGAGGATTATAAAATATATGTGTGTAAATTCTGCAGGGATGGGTTGTGGCCGGGACAAGTCATCATGGCGGTGTGGAACGGATACAGAAGAAAAGGGAATAAGAACGACTCATAAGAAAAGAGAATGACTCATCAGAAATGATGTCTCCGGTGAATCCCTGATTTCAGGGGTTATTTTACTTCTATATTGGATCAGTGCTGTATTTATGTAATGTGATGTGACCTGAGCTGCTGTCAGATCACTAAGTGGTCGCTATATGGTGGTATTGTAAGTTATATTGGCATTAGTATAGTGGCAGCGTACATGTGTCTCTGATTGTAAAAGTGAGGGAACACCTGACCCTGTGATTGGAGTTACACTTTTCCTTTCTTGCTAGTGTTTATTTTAGAAGGTGCTGAGGTGCTTGACCAAGGGAAACATGGAGGGGGATATTGTATATGGGTGGAGGGGGATATGGATGGAGCTACTTAGCCATGTGTCTATGATATGTTAGTCTGACAGACATGTGAGACAGATATGTGACTCACTTACTATTGTACTACACAATATAGTTCTTTTTTGCACACTGTATTATGTGGTAAAATGGGCGCATTTATGTCCGAGAGGCCAGTAATATTTTCATGTTCAGTAGGGTGGGCTCCCCAAGATCAACTCCCCTGTGGGCCCCAAACCCCCCAGTCCAACACTGGTCTTACCCACCAGTTGGACACTGAATGCAAAATCCAGGATTAAAGCAATTCTGTGATCAGACTTTGTTAGGTTGCATATTATAGGGACAGGTCTGCCCTCCTATTAGTTCAAACAGCTCCAAAAATATTATGTCATTTAGATGATATCAGTCATCAAACATTGCAATGTATTATTCCACCATATGCATGAGGGGAATACTCCTCCCAATCCATCCCCATCAGCAAAGATTAAGGGGCTGCAAGTACTTAAGCAGATATATACAAACCTATCAGTTAATGCTGAAAGGGGTGAAATATCTGCCGTACTATGTCATAACTCCTTTTAGTTCAATGGCATTTAATAGCCCTTATTACCTAAATGGCAAAATATATTCTATGCTGTTTGGAATAATAGTAGAAAGGACTGTTTTTAAGTATTGGCCACTGAATATGTTAATATACACTACTCACAAAAAGTTAGGGATATTTAGCTTTTGTTTCAAATTTCAGGATGAACATAACTAGAGATGGGCGAATTGATTCTAACAAAGTGGAATTCGTTTAGAATTTCAGGAAAACTTCGGTTCTGAACGAAGTCGAAGTTTGGGGTACTTTGCGTGAACGAAGTGTGCTTTTGATTGATAAAATGGCTATGAGCACATAGCGTTACATGGGGCAAAGCACTCTGGGAGGAAGAAGGGCATTGCCACATGACATGTGCAGAGATGAACCAATCAGAGACCGGCGGGATTCTGTGACGTCACCGCATACCTATATAAGTCCGGGCGCGACGCTGGGAGCTCATACCGCTCTTCACTGTACTGATTAGAGATGGTGCTGCCATGGCTGCTTATGATATCTCTTACTAAGGAACTCATTTTTATACAGCGATTTTTGGGGGGGTGTCACAGCTTGTCTCAGAGACTGCTTCTCTTAACGTTCTATTTCTGATTTTGTGGGGTATTGGAACTGAAGTCCAGTGTGCGTCCAATGCCGCTGCATATACATTTTAATGCTATCTGCTCACAGAACATTGACTATCCAAGGGTTATCTAAGCCTGTTCCTGTTGTATTCATTTAACCCCTTACCGCCGGAGCCAGTTTTGGCCTCTCTGACAGAGCCCTATTTTTTTAAATCTGTCATGTGTCACTTTATGTGAGAATAGCTTTTTGACACTTTAACCTATCCATGTGATTCAGAGATTGTTTTCTCGTGACACATTGTGCTTTAAGATAGTAAGAAATTTTGGTCCAAAAAATGCTTGTTTATTTGTGAAAAATATCAAATTATTGTGAAAAATGTGAAAAATTTACCAATTTCAAACTTCACAAATGTCTGCATGTAAGACAGATAGTTATTTCACTCAAAATAGTTTATAACTAGCATCTACCATATGTTTGCTGTAGTTTGGCATCATTTTTTTAAATGTCTTTTTTTTTTTTACGACATTAGGGGGCTTAGAAATTTAGTTGTAATTTTCTAAATTTCAAGAAAAGTTGCATTATACATTTTTTTTTTTAGGGACCTGTCCAGTTGTATGTGACTTTGATTGACCTGTATGTTAGATCACCCCATAAAATGATCCTCATCTAAGAAACCACACCCTTTAAAGTATTCAAATACCTGTGCATTTAGGAAGTATATTAACCCATTACATGTTTCACAGGAATTAAAGCAAAGTGGAAATTGAAAATTTACTTTTTTTTGCAGATTTTTAAATTTTTTTACATTATTGGACAAGAATACGGTAATTGAGTTCAGGGGAAAATGCAACTTAATATTTTAATTCCCGTTTTCAGAGATATCCCATTTATGGCGTAGGCCTTTTTTGGCTCAACCCAAAAGCCCGAAATGGGAGGAGCGGCCTATGGACTCTGGGGCCTCATTTTTTCATTACGATTTTTATTTAGGGGCCATTTCAGGTTTGCGGAGGCCCTAAGTAGAGTTCCAAAAACTTATAACTTACCCTAAAAAGACCCCATATGGAAAACTACACCCCTTTCGGAAATATTTTCAAGGTGTAAGTGAATATATCGACACCCACAGGTGGTTTCACAAATGCGTCTTATCTGGCGGGTACTTCAGAACAGCTGGAAGAATCATTTACTGACAAACGCATCCGGCTTTCCCACTGATAATGTGGATCGAATGACTTCATCAAGATGAATAGGCATGGATCTCTGATTATGTTGTGGCCCCATTGCCCGGTGGGTCCACCGATTAGTTGTACCGGTATATACTTCACATTCTCTTAACAGCAATGGTCCTCTGAAAACTTTTTTTTTAAAATGATATTTATTACTGCAATGTTGGATTCTCAGTTCCCAACAGTTCATTTGCTGGTTTTGGCTGTGAGGAGTCCTGTAAAATGACAGCAAGGTTTCCTGACAACAACTGTATTCCATTTACTCTCTTTATCTTTAGATGTTTTTGCATTGTCTAATGGTTTTGAGGTCATGTTGCTGTGGTGATACCAGCTATAATTATGGTCCTTTGGAACATAAATGTGGCTTCTAAGTGGCATTTCTCCTTCACAATTTTTAATAGTGGCTGAGAAGTATATTCTATAATTTTTTGGGGGTCATGTTGCTGTGAAGATACAGCTATAAATCAGGGTCCTTGGGAACAGAAATGTGGCTTTTAAGTGGCATTTTTTCCCTCCAATTTTTAACAGTGGCTGGAGAAAGTCTTATTTATAATTTTTTGGGGTCATGTTGCTTTGAAATGCAGCAATACTACAGATCCTATCTCTAAAAAAATTTGTTTCTAACAGACATTTGTGTTTAGGGCTGGTAGGGATCCGCCGGGACCACGCTAGCGATGGTAGTTAAAGGCCAACGCCAGGGTTCGGAATCTAAGTAGCCCCCGGTTTTCACCAGAGCCCCACCGCAAAGCGGGATGGACTTGCTGCCGGTTGTGAGGCTACCAGGTCTTCCCCACTGACGTGACTGCTTGCGGTGGCAGCGAGGTGCTGTGTGGTGCAGAATACGTCTCTAGTCCGAGAATCGTCCTTGTCGTGGGCAGGCCAGCAGGTCAGGACAGGCGGCAAAGGTTTCGTGGTCGTGGAACCAGGCAGGAAAGGTCGGGGCAGGCGGCAGAGGTTCGGAGCACAGAATGTAGAAGAGGTCTGGTACCGGAAAAGGCGAGATTAGAGATACACTTTGGGAAGCTTTAAGATATAGGCACGAGGCACTTGATCAGCAAGGAGTGTTAGTGGGACGTACCTTAAGTGGATGAAGCGCCAGGCAATTTAGCCAATTAACGGAGGCGCTGGCCCTTTAAAAATCACGAGAACGAGCGCGGCGCGCCCTTAGGCACAGGCGACGGCGCCCCTGGCCGGCAGAGGACGCGGACGGCACAGGCGCGAGGTTAGGTGAGTCCCTGGCAGTTGCAGCCCCCCGGCTCGGTCCCGCGGCCAGCGGCGGCACCCGACCCCGGTGGGCACCCGGACAGGGGGTCACGGGGGCGCCCGCGGCCCGCGGGCCGGGGGGGAGCTCAGGAGGGGCCGTGACAATTTGTTCTTCCCAATTGTCAAAAAGTGGCTCAAGGGTCATGTTTTGTATTTTTGGGGGATTTTGCTGTACATGCAGCTATACTTCAGGTCCTATTATAAAAAAAATGTTGTTTCTAACAGAATTTGCTCCTTACAATTGGTGTCAAGTGGCTCTAGGGTAATGTTTGAATTTATTGAGGGCATTTTGACTGTGACTATGCAGCTATACTTACAGGTCCTATTATAAAAATAATGTTTGTGCTAACAGACATTTGTTCCTTCACAAATGTCATAAGTGGCTCAAGGGTCATGTTTTGAATTTTTGGGGGCTTTTTGCTGTGACATGCAGCTATACCCTGGGCCTATTATAAAAAAAAGGTGTTTCTAAAACAGAACATTTGTTCTTCCAATTGTCAAAAGTGGCTCATGGGATCATGTTTTGAATTTTTGGGGGCATTTTTCTGTGAAATGCAGCTAAGACTAAGGTTCCTATTGTAAAAATGGTTTCTATCAGACATTGTTCTTCACCAATATTGTCAAGATGTGGCTAAGGTGATTGGTGCTGTCAGAAACAAGGAGAATAGGTTAGGAAACTCTGTTTATGGACACATAGTGCAAAATGACTTGTTTTTGCAAGTCTTTAACAATAGCTAAGCAATCCCTGTATTGGACAACCTTTATTACTAATTAAAAAAGAGAAACAAGACACATGGTGGGATTTCCATGCTAGTTTAAAAATGTGTTTTCTAGAATTAAAACTACTAAAAAACTTGCATGTACAAAATAGCTGGTAAAAAAAATTCCTCTGAATGTACAAGGGAGGTACAGGAAGACTTGTCCAGGATGTAGGTTTTTCAATGAGGACATGGAGTATAGAGAACGGGACAGAGTACAAAGAACAGAGACAATTGCCTCCAGCAGTTGAGGTAAAATGGAGAAAAAGAATGCCAAGAAAAGGGGCAACCCTGGGTGGAACAGGGCGTTAACCACCAGTATTTCCAAGTGGACTGCTCAATTGGTCCACATCTTACGGCAGGGGCTAAGCGTCTACCCTAGGTCTTGACTGTATACTGAGGAAGGCTGGATGGTCTTACCTCTACACTTCCGCTTCCGCACTCTTCTTAGCACGGGACGTTTCGTTGCTGCGGTCATAAGGGCATTTTTACTGTAGGTACTAGATGACGGAACCAGCCATGGGCTTCACCGCACCACTGTAAACTCCGGACCTGGCAGCTGTACCTGACGTGGTTAAAGATGACAGACGCTGCCTGGGCCTGGCTCTCACCGCACCCACACCACACTGTTAAGTCTGGCCTGGCGCTGGTCCTCCGTGTTAACAGATGGCTGACGGCAGCACTGGCTCTCACCCGTTAGGGTTCAATCAGAGGAGCTTCAAAATTTCTCTAAAAAATATTTTTCAAAAAAGGTGATTTCTGTGTGAGGTTTAAGGTGTGTCAATTATGGGCTCCAGGGTCGGAACCACATAAATGCACATATTTGAGGCTTTAACACTTTTCTGGGGTGGAGTCACTATGGGGTCGCATCATTTGATCTTCCCAGGGGTGTCTGTCCCAATCACTGAAGAAGGTTTTGGAGGAAAAATGAAACCTTGAATTGATTGGCTGAATCACTCTCAGAAGCAGGTGGGCAAATGTCTTCTCAACTAAGAAGTGTTTTGGGGATGATTAGGACATTTTTTATTACTTATGGGGTGGTGTGGGACGAATTAACACCTCTACACGTTGTAAAAATACCTTTAAAAAACTGCAGGGAGGGGTTGTTATGGTTGTTATGTTATCACACTTGAAAAAAAAAGCAAAATGATAATAATGTAAAACTATAAATTAAACTTTCCTAAATAACATTTCTGTAAAAAACAATGTCAAGCTACAAAAAAAATATATTTATTAAATTGACAGTCACTGTACCAAAATAGCTTAGTGCCACTTTGTGATCTGTGGGTCAAACAGGTTTGGGGTCATTTTGTTTTTTTTTTTTTTTTTTTCCCCCCCCCCCCCCCTTTTTTTTCCCCCTCCTCGGTAGGACAGATATAGTCAATGTCCAGTTGAAACTAAATGGTGGGTGACAAGAAGTCTCCTTTTTTGGCACTTTTTAAATCTGGGGGGTCATGCAGGTTTGGGGCTCATGCTGTGGCCATGGAAAGGTATAGTCAATGTCCAGTGAAATCTTAAAATGGTGGTTCAAAGACTCCTTTTCCCAGCACTTTTTTTTAATTGTGGGTCAGGACAGGTTTTAGGGGTCATTCTGCCGGTTACAGGACAGATATAGTCAATGTCAGTTCAACATAAATGGTGGGTTTGAAAGACTCCTTTTTTCCGGCACTTTTTAATCTGGGGGTCATGCAGGTTTGGGGTTCATGCTGTTGGCCCAGGAAGTATAGTCATGTCCACAGTGAAGCTAAAAAATGGTGGTTGAATGTCTCCTTTTTGCGGGCCACTTTTAAATTGGGTCATGCAGGTTTGGAGCTCATGCTTTGGCCCAGGACAGGTATAGTCAATGTCCAGTGAAACTAAATATGGTGGTTCAAAGGACTCCTTTTTCCAGACACTTATTAAATCTGGGGTCATGCAGGGTTTGGGCTCTTGCTGAGGCCCAGGACAGAGTATAGTCAATTGTCCAGTTCAAAATAAAATTGGTGTTTGAAAAGTCCTTTTTTCCGTCACTTTTTAAATCTAGGGGTCATGTCAGGTTTGGGGCTCCTGCTGTGGTCCAGGAAGGTATAGTCAATGTTCAGTGAAAATAAATGGTTGGTTCAAAGACTCCTTTTCCCTGAACATTTTTTAATTGTGGGTCAGACAGGTTTATTGGTCATTCTGCGGTACAGGAGAGATATAGTCATATCCAGTTCAACTAAAATGGTGGTTGAAAGAATCCTTTTTGCCGGCACTTTTTAATCTGGGGGTTCTTGTAGGTTGGGGGCCCTCATGCTGTGGGCCAGGAAAGGATTAGGTCAATGTCCAGGTGAATATAAAATGGATGGTTTTTTTTATTTTAAAAAGACTCCTTTTCCCAGCACTTTTTAATCTGTGGGTCAGACATGGTTTAAGGTCATGCTAAGTGGGACAGGTATAGTCAATGTCCAGTTCAATTAAAAATGGTGGTTGTTTGAAAGACTCCTTCTTCCGGCACTTTTTAAATCTGGGTGTCATGCAGGTTTTGGGGTCATGTCTGTGCCCAGGAAGGTATAGTTCAATGTCCAGTGAAACTAAAATGGTGGTTCAAAGTCTCCTTTTTCCAGCACTTTTTAAATTGGGGGTCAGCAGGTTTGGGCTCATGTGAGGTCCGGGGAAGTATAGTCAATGTCCAGTGAAAAAACTAAAATGGTGGTTTGAAAAGATCCTTTTTGCGGCACTTTTTAAATCTGGGGTTCTCATGTAGGTTTGGGGCTCATGCTGTGGCCCAGGACAGGTATAGTCAAATGTCCAGGAAACTAAATGGGGTTCAAAGACTCCTTTTCCCAGCTCTTTCTTAATTCTGTGGGTCAGACAGGTTTTAAGGGTCATGCTGGGGGACAGGTATAGTCAATGTCCAGTTCAACTAAAATGGTGGTTGTTGAAAAGACTCCTTTTTTCCGTCACTTTTTAAAATCTAGGGGGTCATTGCGGGTTTGGGGCTCCGCTTGTGGGGCCAGGACAGGTATAGTCTATGTTCAGTGAAATTAAAATGGTGGTTCAAGAACTCCTTTTTTCCGGCACTTTTTAATCTTGTGGGTCAGAACAGGTTTTAATGGTCATACTGCGGTTCAGGGACATGTTAGTCAATGTCCAGTTCAACTAAAATGGTGGTTGAAAGGATCCTTTTTTTCCGGCAACTTTTAATCTGGGGTCATGCAGGTTTGGGGCTCATGCTGCGTTACCTCAGGACCAGGGAAATTCATGTCCAGTTTCAAAATAAAATGATGGTTCAAATCATACTGCCTTCTGGCACTTTTTAATTTGTGGGGGTCATGCAGGTTTAAGGGTCATGCTGTGGACATGACAGGGATAGTGAATGGTCTTTGATTTTTTCTTTCTGTGGCTGTTTATAACCTAAAGGGTGTTGCCTAAGATTGTAGCACGTATCCCCATGTTTGATCTGTTGTGGATGTTAAGTCCAGCTTCTCCAGCCAGTTTGGGTGTTAAGAATGAAGTTGTTGTATCCTTCCCATAGACTTTAATGGTCATCGGCGATAATCTATTATTGACTGATCGGAAATGTTTGATAATTTGCCGCTGATATCGACTATCGACCCGATGACGATAGTCATCGTAATCGCTCATCATATTTATAACAGCTGTGATTATGTGCTATCCTATATGAGTGTGAAAATATTTTGGTTCCATTCACTCTCTTTAACATGGTGCAAGATTTGGGTACTACAACGAGGGAATAAAGGCCCTCCAGAGCTGTAGACGTTATTGGTAGGGGGCAAAATTGGCACGGAGTGAGGGAACCCGGAGAAGATAAAGTGGGAAACAGATGTTATCTCAAAGGAATTAATAAGTTGTTCTTTCTTTTTCAGTACCCAATCCAAACTTGGAGACGGTGGTTGATCGGTATCGCAGGCATGGTCCTTTTGGTCTCTGCTGTTGCCCAATCATTGCATCAACAAAGAGAGGAAGGGCCAGTCAAGGAGAATATGGCATTATGGAAAATTAAACAGAATCTATGGATTTATTTGGCACAATTGATGAACATTTATGTATGACAAAAATTGCTACTGCTACCGATATACTAGAGACTTACATGGTAGCTGTACCAACCCCCTTGCAACTATGGATAAAATTTATAGGGGGGACTGTCCAAGATAAGGAGATCGAAGATAGAGATGTGATCCAGAATTATACATACCATTCATATTATGCTTGTATAAACTGTGCTGGAGAGGATTTCCTTGCTGATGATAGGCTATCTAGACTCAAAGTATTGCATCAGCTGATTTATGATATCAAATGATTTATAATCCAAATAAGATAGGGAAATGTCAGCAAATAAAAATAGGAGGTGAAAAAAAAAGGTGGCATAATGAAAATTATATATGGATTCTGAATGGTCAAGGGAGGACTTATTGACCATTTAGAGTCCATATTGCCAGTCAGAAATTCTAGGATTACCCCTTATGCTTGTAGGATCCCCTGCCGTGGCTGCATATGCTGCTAAGGCTTTAAGGGAGATTATCTTGCATGGTAGCTAGATCAATAAGTACTACCAGTAGCGCCTAAGAAGATTAGTATTAGATACACAAAGTTACAAAAAGCTATTTTACAGAATAGAACAGCTATAGATCATTTGTTATTAATTCACCATCATGGATACCAAGAGTTTCACAATATGTGTTTTTTAACAGGAATTTTTTCCCTAACATGAAGACAATTGGCTTCTACCTCATGGGGGTTATTGCCTTCCTCTAGATCAACACTTTAACACTTTAGCAACACTTTAACAAATGGGCTGAACTGGATGGACGTATGTCTTTTTTCGGCCTGACTAACTATGTAACTTGTCAGATCATGGCCAGGATTTGCAGTCTCATATAGATCAGTTACAGGATTATGTCATTCACATCACAAAAAGTAAAGGTAAATGGTGGGATTGGTCATTTTCCTGGTCACCTGATCGTGGTTATTTACGCTATATTTTAGGAGTAATTTTTGCTATAGTTTGTGCTTGCATTGCATTGCTCTATTTGCTTGGCTCAAACGGAGTGCTTGGAAAGAACAGAGTGCGGAGTTCAAAACAACCGGAGTTAAAAACAGGAGAGAAAAACTGGTAAGTAAACAAACCTCTTTTATTTAATACTTCAATCTCATTAACTTTTTTTTTTTTTTTTTTTTTAATTGCTGTTGCACCAGGATAATGGGCAGCTTCACTGGCAACTTCCAGCAGTGCACAATCTGCCATATGTATGCACTACTGGAGCAAGAGATCCAGGGTGAATACCGCTGTAGCAGATGTGAGCATGTTGCTACTCTGGTAGCTCGCATTTTAGACCTAGAGGAGCAAAATGCGACACTGAGGGCGATTGACAATGAAGAGAAGAGTTTGCTACTCTTGGAGCAAACAATTAGTGGGCTAAATGTGGAGGGTGGAGCATTGGATCAGCAGGAGGAGCCGTGTAGCTGGGTTAATGTAGACAGGGGGAGCTCTAGGGGTACCAGAAAAAGGAAGGCCGCTTCTCCTCCTGAGATTCCTAGCAAAATTGCCAAGTTGGGTGACAATTATGGGGAATCAGTCTCATAAATTGCAGCCCAGTGGACACTCCCTCTTCCTAGCAGCCGGAAGAGCAGCCCATCTAGTAGTAGGGGGTTGGGAATGCAGGTAAGAAAAGACAGTTAGTAGTTGTAGGGGATTCTATAATCAGGAAGACGGATAGAATAATTTGTCGCCAGGACCGCCTCAACCGAATGGTTTGCTGTCTCCCTGGGGCCAGGGTTCGGCTTTGTGGTGGGCCGGGGTGGATAAATTACTGGGAGGGGCTGGCGATGACCCAGTTGTTGTGGTCCATGTTGGAACCAATGACAGAAAAACACGGTAGGTGGAGGCTCCTAAAGAATTAATTTTAAAGAACTAGGCTCAAAGCTGAAGGGATGGACCTCCAAGGTTGTGTTCTCTGGAATATTGCGGGTGCCATGCGCTAATCAGGAAAAGGGACAACGGGAGCTCAGGGAGTTAAATGCATGGCTGAAGTTTGGTGTGGGGCAGAGGGGTTTGGGTTCTTAGAGCACTGGGCTGATTTTTCATTGGGGTACAATCTGTTTTCTACAGATAAATTGCACCTGAATGGAAGGGGGTCTGCTGTGCTGGGGGAAAGAATTCTAGAAGGGGTGCGGGAGTTTTTAAACTAGGGATGAGGAGGGAGGGCGATATAGAAAATTAAGGGCTAGATAGGTTAGAGAGTGGGCGGGACTATACCCGGCGGGTGGAGAAGTGGAATGGGGGAGGTGGAGAAGATAGTGGATAAGGAGATCCATGTGTTGCAAACAAGCATTGAAGATATAAGTCCCCACAATATCTAAATGTAATCTCATGCCATCTACTAACTGTATAAACTAATAATCGCATGCTGTCTAATAAAGGTATAATGTATAATCCCGTGCCATTATCTGAAAGGGTAATTATAATCCCATGCCATCAAACCGAAGGAGAGATGTTTAATCGAAAACCGCCATCTGAACAGGTAACGTTTATCCAATGCTGTCTACTGATGGGTAATGTATGATCCCATGATGTCTAATGAACTGTTAGATCCCAATCCCAAAACCATTGACGGAAAGTGTAAAATGGAAGGGAACTTTAAAATGTCTATTCAAAAATCCCTAGAAGTCTTGCTACCAAAATAGGGGAACTTAGGCGCTAGTTGTAGAGGGGGTTGATTGATGTGGAGGTTTTTGCTGAAACATGGCTGGACTCCTCGCATGATTGGGTGGTCAACCTTCAAGGTTTTAATCTATTTAGGAAAGACAGAGCGAACAGGAGGGGAGAGGAGTGTGTTTATATGTAAGGAGTGATATGAAGGCAAATGTGAAAGAGGTAATACAGGGCGGAGTAGCTAATGATGTGGAAACATTGTGGGTGGAAATACAAGGTGGGATTAATGCAGAAAATATTATTTTTTGGTGTAATCTATAGACCCCCGAACATCACGGGAGGAGGATAGAAGAACAGATGCATAATCAAATGGTGCGGGCAACTCAGGCAGGTACAGTGATAATAATGGGTGACTTCAATTTCCCAGGCATTGACTGTGGTCACGGTTCTGCATCGACTGAAAAAAGGAAGGAAGTTCCTCAATCTGTTAGAGGATAATTTTATGGGGCAGTTTGTGGAGGAACCCCATAGAAGTGATGCTCTGTTGGATCTGGTCATTTTTTTAATAAAGCAGAACTTGTCGGAACGGTCACGGTTTCTGAAAATCTAGGAAAACAGTGACCACAATATAATTTTTTTAGCATAAACTGGAAAAAAAAAACAGGGGGGGAAAGTAAAAACATTTAATTTTAAAAGGGCAAAATTTTGCTTATTGGGGAGCAATACAGGCCCTAGAATGGGAGCAAGCTATTAGCAAATAGTGATATAGAAGCCAATTGGAGGAGCTTTAAATATACTTTGGGGAAATTTATTGCAAAATATTTCCTATAGGTAACAAGTATAGGCGACTAAAACTAAAACCAACATGGCTTTACCTTCTGTTAAGAGGGCAATAAACAATAAAAAAAGGGCATTTAAAAATATAAGTCAGAGGGCTCGGCATCAGCCTTTGAAAATTACAGAGAGCTTAATAAAATTTGTAAAAAGTGATAAAAGCAGCTAAAATTCAAAATGAAAGGCAAGTGGCCAAGGTAGCAAAGACTAACCCAAGAAATTCTTTAAACATATAAATGCCAAAAAGCCAAAGTCAGAGCAAGTAGGACCCTTAAAAAACCTGTGATGGGGAGTGGTCACTGGTGACCAAGAGAAAGCAGAGTACTAAATGGTTCTTCAGTCAGTATATACTATCAAGGAGATAGTAGTTGAGGGGGGTGGGCCAAGTGCAGATCTGGTGGTGCCAGTTCTGTTAATACATCATCTGCTATAATTAATTTTTCTCAGTGTAGAAAAAGTCAAAGCCAAATTAAATAAACTGAATGTGAAAAGGCTCACGGCCCTGATGGCATTTACCCAAGAGTTTTTAAAGAGCTCAGCTCGGTTACAGTGTGCCCCTTGTACATGTATTAAGAGATTCCTTGGGTGACTGGTATAGTGCCCGGACTGGCGCAAGGCAAATGTAGTTTTCCCATCTTCAAAAAGGTTCTAAGTCTTGCCAGGTAATTATAGACCAGTAAGTTTAAAATCTGTTGTGGGAAAAAATGTTTGAAGGGGCTCATTAGGGACTATATACAGGAGATGTTGACAAACACAATATTATTAGTGATTGCCAGCCATGGATTTACTAAAGGGCAGAAGCTGTCAGACCAATCTGATTTTTTTTTTTATGAAGAGGCGAGTTGAAGTCTGGATAGCGGGGGCAGCTGTGGATATTGTGTTTTTAGACTTTGCAAAGGCGTTTGACACTGTCCCGCATAAGCGTTTTTAGGTAAACTAGAATCCATTTTGGGGTTTGAGATAAAAAGTGTGTTTAAATTTGGGTTAAAAAATGGCTGCTGGATCGTAACTCGAGAGAGTGGTGGTAAATGAATCCTACTCTGAGTTGGTCCCCGGTTGAGAGTGGTGTGCCGCAGGGCTCAGTATTGGGTCCTCTCTTATTTAATGATTTATTAACGATATAGGGGGAAGGGATTTAATAGCACGGTTTCGATTTTTGCAGATGACAACCCAAGCTATGTAGGGTAGTGCAATCTATGGAAGTTGCTCATAAATTGGGAAGCAGACCTAGACACACTGAGTGCTTGGGCATCCACTTGGCAAATGGGGTTCAATGTGGAAAAATGTAAGGTTCTGCATCTGGGGAGAAATTTAATATACATGCATCATATGTCCTAGGGGGAGAAAAACTTGGAGAATCGCTTGTTTAGAAAGATTCTGGCCGTTCTTGTAGATTCCATAAACTACAGAACCCGATTGCAATGGGCCAATCAGCTGCCTCTAAGGCCAGTAAGATATTTGGCGTGTATTAAAAGAGGCATGGATCGTGGGACAAGGATGTCATTCTACGCTGTACAAAGCATTGGTGCGACCTCACTTAGAATATGCTGTTCAGTTCTGGGCCCCAGTTTATAGAAGAGATGTAATAGAGCTAGAGAGAGTACAAGACGAGCAACCAAACTTATTAAGGGGAATGGGCATCTTAGTTATGAGGCGAGGTTAGTAGAATTGGGAAATTTATTTAGTCTGAGAAAAGACGGATTCGGGGGGAAAATGATTAATTTATAAAAAATTTTTAAATGGTCCCCACAAAAAGTATGGGGAAAAATTATTTCAGGTGAAGCCCCCTCAAAAGACAAGGGGACATTCCCTTCGACTAGAGAAAAAAAGATTTTTAAACTCCAGAGGAGAAGAGCGTTCTTCACTGTAAGAAACTGTAAATCTGTGGAATAGCCTGCCTGAGGAGCTAGTCCAGCAGGAACTGTAGAGAGTTTCAGAAAGGCTTAGATACCTACCTGGAACAAAGAATATTAATGCGTACGTAGCTAGGGAAAATTCTGGGTCCTGGCCGCTCTGGGGTCAGATATAGGGTCTATACTGGAGCAGGTTGGTTCTTGCCTTGTGGGTTTCGGGGCATTAACCAGTGGAGAGCCTGGGCTTTAAGTCCTTGTCTCTCTCCCTCACCCACAAATTTTTCCCACCCTTGGTTGAACTCGATGGACATGTGTCTTCTTTCAACCTACTAACTATGTAACTATGTAACTATGTAACTATGCTGCTGTCTACAGCATATCCCTTCTCTTACAGCAATGTGTCGTTCATCTGCTGAAGCCATTCCCTTGGGATATGGTGTTGCATATAGATAAAATATGGATTGTGATGGTCAAGGGTGGAATGTAGTGCTAAGAGATTTATTGACCATCCGGAATCCATATTGTCAGTATCTCTTTAAGAATAATAGATCTTAAGCTGTAAATTTCCTACCCTCTTGTAGATGTGTACTGAGAATCAGTGCATATTGACACAGAGGGTTGTTATCAGGGCCTCGTTGTTTTGGGAATGCTGTAACTGAGATAATACTACCCAGCATGGTTAGAGAGTGATCATGGGAACCCAGGTGTCCATGGCTCGGGGGGGTTCGCATCAAGTCTTGTTTTTTTTTCTAGTGCCAGGGTTTAACCTCTTAAGTTTCTGGCCATTCGAAAAAGGGGGCCTTATATGGAAAATACTGATCTGTCAGCTTGCATAACACTTGGCTACACAGGCATTTTTTTCAAGTAAGATATAAGCTGAGAAAGTTTGCTGCAAAGTAAGAAGTAGCTGGAACTGTGTGCTATAGAGGGATGCCTCGCTGCCACAGTGTGGATCCCAGGTTTATCTCTCTATCTTCGCTGGCCGCTTCTCCCAGCTGATGTTACAGATAGATGATTGCTGATAAGATTCCGATGAAGCTTGGACCTGTATATGGGGGCACCCGTACATGTTTTTTCGGGTCTCAGGATTATTTTCTCTATCTTCGCTGGTCCGTGTTTACCAGCTGTTGCCGATAGATGATGCTTATAAGATTCCTGATGAAGCTTTGACCCATATATAGGTGTGATGTAAGTATTTATAATCCATATTATGCGTGCTTTGCCTTTGTAACCAATATTATGCGTGCCTTGTCTTTATAATCTATATTATGAATAAGTATATACAATATGACACTATTTTCTTGTAGTTTTATTTAATCATTGAATTCTTCATATAATAAAGTAAATAAAGCATTGGATGTTGCCTTCTTTAAAGCCGAATGCGACCCCACAAAGAGTTGGCAAAACAGTGCCCCAGATCGATGTCGATTGACAGTCATTCTTCCATTTTCTTACTATTGCACCAACAGTTGTCTCCTTCTCACCTAGGATCTTACTTATGGTTTTGTAGCCCATTCCCACTTTGTGCAGGTCTATGATCTTCTCCCTGACATCCTTAGAAAGCTCTTTGGTCTTGTCCATGTTGTAGAGGTTAGTGACTTTTATAAAGGTAACTCTTTAAGACAGCTGTCTTAAATTCAGGTAACGAGTTGATTAGGAGCGTCTAACTGGTTTGAGGGAGCCAGAACTCTGAGTGGTTGGTAGGGGATCAAATACTTATTTCTCTCAGCAAAATGCAAATAAATTTATGGAATTTATACAATGTGATTTTCTGGATTTTATTTTGGATATTCTATCTCTCAATGTTAAAATTAAACTACCTTTAAAATTATAGACTGTTCATGTCTTTGTCAGTGGGCAAACTTACACAATCAGCAAGGGATCAAATAATTATCTCCTTCACTGTAGGTTTGCTTAGTGTTAGTAGTAGTATTGCCTTTCTGTATCTACATGCTCTTTTTAGGCATTTCAGTGTTTGAATTTTGGTAATCTTTTTTTTCCAAGGGGCAGTTTTATCCTTCCTGTATTGTATCTCATGCAGGATGCTGTAGGTGGGATGGGATTTCTATCTCACTTTCTAGAGGTAGTCTCTACTCCTCTATTCATTAGTTATGTGAGACACTTGCATTTACTTTCTCATTCCCTAAGTATTCCTATGTCAGCCTAGCTGCCTTTCTCACCACTTTCAATCAACAGGTGAGTGTTGTTTTTAATCAATGTGTGTGTATATAAAAACAGCACACACCACTTGTATGCTATGACTTAGGACCAGCAGAGGCTCTGAAACATGTAAGCACTGCCTGCTACTTGACTTTGTGTCTCCCTGTATTTCTCTATTTGGAAGACTATTAAAGGTTGGTTTTTATGTTTTGCTCTGCTGGATTCTGAGATCTGCTATATTGTTGCTGCACCAACTTGAAGCAGATGAAACTGCTATTGAAGCTGTGGTGAGCTGGCTAAACCATTTGCATTGTTATGAAAAGCAGCCTCAGTCAAACAGCCGCAGCTATTTGCCAGGCGGGAGCCGTCTCTTTTTACCTCCCACACATCCACCCTGCCCCCCGGCAGTGACCTGTCTCTCAAGGGTCCTGATCCGTCTGTCACCAGAAGAGAAATTTAGTGTGTGATGAGCTGCAGAGCGCTTGGGTTTTCTGCCACACTGCAGGTGACTGGAGCAGCTGCGATCTCTGTAGCGAACAGAGGTGTAGAAGACTATCATGGTGTGTGTAGGTTCTCTTACACTCATCCTGGCGCAACATCTCAGCCATGCTGGCAATTAATGGGGCGCAGGGCTCTTGGATTTTGGCAGCAGCTGGCAGCAACATGAAGACGGGACAGGTCACTAGCTCAGCCTCCTAATCCAATCACAGAGGTAGAGAATAAGCGCTTGGCGAGGAGGGGTGAGAAAGGCTGGTTGTGTAAGAGTGCAGGAATCTGAAGCTTGGAAGGAAAGGACCTGCCTTCTTAGAGGAGGAGATGGAGGGTGGGTGCTTCTAGATCACAGAGGGAACAGCAGTGGTTTGTAGACAACCTTCTTCTCCTGGGGGTGGGGGAGCAGGAGAAGACCTTTACCGTTCTACACCAGTAAGCTGTGCCGGAGCTCCAGCTATCAGAGGACATCGCTGTAACAAGCTATTGAGTGTGCTGAGTAGCGGGGTCCTAATCAAAGTGTCTAAGGCACTGATGAGCATTCCAGGACTGGCTACTGTGGACAGCTCCACAACATCTCCATTCAGGACCCCTTAGTGGACAGCTCCTTGTAGGCGCTACTGGCTGCTCAATGACTCCAGGCTGGCTTCACAGCTCCGGATCAATAGGACGACGTTTTCTCTGCTGGGACTCGAGATAAGCTTCCGTCACTTCTCTTTATTTTTATGGGCACTTGAAATATTTACTGGTCCACCCTCGCATTGATTGGACTACTATGCATTCTCGCAGGGTGTTTAGACACTTCTTGGTTACGTAGAACCCCGAAATTGCTGCAGAAAAAGGGGGAATCCGTCTGTATCTCCACCCCCTCCTGCTGAAGATGACCACTGAAGAGCATGGTGAGTTATCCCTTTGGAATACTGAGCTACCCAACCTTCTAATGGAAGTGGTGATGGGGGAGAGAGCTGGGGGTGGATGAGGTTTAAAGAAATAGATATGATTGTGACTTCAGCAAACTGTTAGGCATTTCCAAAAAAGCATTTTATTTATGGCTCACTGCTCATATTCCAACATCAAATGTTCTTTTACTACAAGGAAAGTGATAAAGGGAAGAGGAAAAAAACATGAAAAGTCAGAGGGAATTAAGAGGCAGAAAAGAAATTTAATTCAGGTGTGTCTCTCCCCTGTGCCATGAGTGTGAAAATGCAGATGTGCTTGCTTGGATCTGGGACACTGCTACATGCACCTATTTCACATTGACTCACTGCTCCTTACCACTCTATTTTACATCGCTAGTGTCTATCTATCTATCTATCTATCTATCTATCTATCTATCTATCTATCTATCTATCTATCTATTCTAGCCTACTGTGATCTATGCACGCATACACAGCTGCACACATTGCAGCTGCATTAGCAATACAAATCTATCCTATCTGACTTCTGGTCTCTGTATTGAGAAAAAAAACGTCTTCCATGTGTGCCCTACTAATCTGCATTATGATCATTTATAACTTTAAACTGCCATTTTTCCTTTAGCAAAATCATCTGTCCCATGTTTTTTGCCACCTGCTTGTTCGTCATCTACTCTCTGTCTCTCCATCAAACCTTACTGCCTTCACCCACTATGTCTGATATTTATCCTATGCACTCCCTGTCCATTTCCTTTACTCTCTCTCCAGCTCCTTATGTAGCTCTCCCTCTCATCTCCCATACACCCTCCACCACCCCCTTATGTTTTCCTGTGTGTTAAATATTTTCATCTGCTCCTCTGAATTGCACCCATTTAACATCTTTAGGGCAGACTGCTCCAGTCTGTGGTTGGCCGCAAGAAGTCTTGATTATAATCCGACCTTCTCTTTTGCAGTAGAAAGATTTATAGTAGCTGGAATACAGTGGGCAATTAAAAATCCATTTTACTTAGAGGGGGGAAGGGGAGTGGGTTACAGTATGGAAGGTAGGAGAGTAACATAACCTCAATAGGGAAATGCCCATAAATATTTATTATCCTTGCCAGATTGCTACATGCCCGGTTGTACCAAAAGAGCTATCCTGCCAATATTAACAGGCAAATAGGAACATTGTGTATAAAGACAGCTTTTGGAGAGCTGTCAAAAATGTTAGTGCTATATATTTAAATACATAGTAATGTATGTTTTTTCATACTAACCATTAGGAGTTATCACTGGAGTTTACCATCTATATTTCAAGTAATAGACTCTGTAAATTTGCTGAGAACGGTAAAATTATTCCAAAGGTACATTTTTTCTAAAACACTATCTATAATAAATAATAATAATTAAGGATAATAAAGCTGGGATTCAAATCAAGTGAAGTGTTGATTAACATTAAATAAATGCACACAATAGCACATATTTCAGATTTTTAGGATGAATGCAGTGCTAAAAAGTGTACCACACATTATAGAAATAAACTTACACTGGACTATTATCTATGCAGAAGCGTTAATTGTAGACTTTTAATAACAATTTGTCATTTTTGAAAACACTGACACTACATTTTGCTTTTTGTTTATTTTCTCATTACAAGTTCCTGTAGGCAGAAGCATTTACAGCTTAAATTGATGGCAGTGAAGCCTACTTACAACAGATTGCATGGACACACTCAGATAGTACTGTTTTTCTCTTTAATGTAGAACTGATTGATCCTCTGACTGCAGATTATGAGAGATGCTAGTTTTTGATGTGCTTATATGTGGATACTCACAAGCAAGCTGTGTTTCGTGGTGTGAACGAGAAAGGAATGCAAATATCTACAGATTGCATTCTGGGAGCATTCCTTACCAACGGCGCTTTTACTGCATATAGTATTGCAGTGATTGGATCAAGTACACCGTGGCTTGACCTCTTAACTGTTTAGTATTGTTGAAGTCTGTATGATGTTAAAAACTTTACTAGGAAATATAAAAATATGAATGTATAGTAATATGAGTATGCGTAATCATTAAAAGGATTATTCAATTAGGACAACCCATTTCTGTAAGTCCTATTAAGTCACATGGACATTATAGCCAAAGCAGAGCAGCACAGCACAGAGCAGCTGTTGCTCTGACAGAACCTTCCCTGGCAATATCAGTAAAGAAAGACTTAAAAAGGTGTTGTCTTCCCTTTGATGGTGAATTAAATGCTTATGAATTGCATTGCTTCAAAAAGATCATATTGTAAGAAGATCACATTGGTGAAGTCTTGCTTTATATGGTTTGCCAGATTTTCAGTAATATAAATCTCTGAGCAGCATCTATACAGCTCTTACATTCTAAAAATTGGTGGTGGTTTGATTATATCAGACTTCAGTGAATGTGATCTTTTTACATACATTGTACCAGTAGATCATTTTGACAGGATTTTAACTTTCTCACCATTTTCTTGTTGTCTCTTTATAAAGACTGCTAGTTAGCCTATAGTTACTGTTGTGTAAAATCTCAGGAGAAAATTGTTAATGGCAATCTTAATGAGAGAAGTACACTTAATGGAAAATGAAGGAATGTGAGCAGGTGGTTATTTGGGTGGTGTCAGGAAAGGAATTTGAAAAATTTTCAGAATATGTTTTAATTGTATTCTCTTGCTCCCCAGAAAGATACCATAAATACTTAGTGTGCACAGTTATCACAGTAAGAGGCAGACATATTGCAGGCTAAAGATACTTCTCTTTTGCTGAGTGGTCATATATGTTGCATGCAAATATGAAGACACTATAGAGATGCATAGGAGCTTTACAAATTTCCAGTGTAGATAAGTAATGAGAACAAAGGCAGTTATATGTGTCAAGTTTAGAATTTTTACTTAGCAGGTGTGTTATTTTTAAGTACAACAATTCCGAATTCCATTCCAAACATAGATTGGTAAGTCTACTAAATGTATTGGATCTGTTCTTTTTAAAGCTTTTGGGCTTTATATATGAGACAAAACAGTAGCAGTTCACATAAGTCCATCACTGATCACATTTAAAAATCTCATTCGCTGCCATGGGCAACTGCTCTACATTTTCTATGTTCTAGTTTCCATAATACATGATCCCCTCTGTCTCTTGTGTATACCCAGAGACTTCAGAAATTAAGGCTCTTTGTATCATGACCTTTTGTGTTTTGATGTCCCTATTAATGTCTACCAAATTGTACAATTATAATTTCTTGTAAAAAGGGTGGTCTAAAACATGTTCTAAAATGGTTCATAAGCATGTCTCAGATCTTCTGCTTTAAGTCCCTCGTGATTCTTTACACTAGAAGAGTTTTCATAAAGACATTTATTATACTCGACATTAATCAACACCACATGACATCACTGACATATAGTTTTTCTTGGCAGGTGCACACTGTTATTCTGATTCGAGTAATGTGTCAGGGTGCTATTACACATGTGTTAGCGGCTCTAGATAGCATTCACAATTTGGTGCTAATTGCCATGCAGCACCTAAACTTGCAATTTGAACCAAAAAGACCAGGTGCAGCCCAGCAATAAGAAGTACATTTCAAACAATACTCAAGGCCTTACATGCATGTTTAATAGCACCCTTAAGTTGCTAAACAATGAAGTGAAAAGTGGTCCTCACAATGACTGTCATTATTTAAAAAAAGTGTGCAAAATTATTATTTTTTTATAATATGATTATATAGTAGTTGGAGTGTTGCATATATATCCAGTAAAAGACAATGTTCTGGCTGTCTGCAGCTACAACTAGAGAGGTCAGCTAACAACATATTATTTAGACATTTAACCCAGCAATAAAACAGTGTGGAGTAAGCTCCCTAGTGATGACTGCAGACAGACATCATTTTATCATTTAGCCGTGACCCCCTAAAATAGCATTTCTTGACCGGTGGGCTCTTTGCAATGCTCAGTTATTGTTAAAGAGGTTGTCCTGGTTTAGAAAAACTTGGCAACTGTCTTTCATAAACAGCACAACCTCTGTCACAATATTTGTCTGATATTGCAGATCAGGCATCTTCACTTACAAATGGCTGAGTTACAATATCAGACACATCCTGAGGCAGAGATAATGATGTTTCTTGTTTAAAAAAAGCAGCCATGTTTTTCTAAAAGTGGACAACCTCTTTAAAATGCGATACTTTCTGCGTGATCATAACAATTATTTCAAAAAGTACTGGGGGCAAAGATTATTGATAAATAATGAAACTACCTTTTTTGTTGATCTTGATCAATCACATCATTGTTGCTAACTTGGAAGAGCTACCTGTTACCTTGTAAATGCCAAAATGAGTAAAAGTATTAATATATATGTACACCAACAAAGAGAAAATAATACTGTGAACTCACCTAAAGCTGTACTAAGTCTTCATGAACGGGAGATCCTGAGCGACTGCTTGTGAACCTTCGCAGTTGTCGGGGCACTCCGCTGGCCTGGCGGTGGTGTACACATTGAGTGTTGAAAGCCACAATAGAAACAAACAGGTGTGCCGGATGCAAGCTTAACGACAAGGAACGCAGTATTCCGGAGATCGCCCACAGACCCGATGCAGATGAAGTGTTCAAAAAACGCATTTTATTGTATCCACATATAAAACAGCAAACACCGTCAAAAAATAATCATGCTAAGAAGCAAACGCGTTTCAGGTTAAAACACCCTTGTTCACTGAAACGCGTTTGCTTCTTAGCATGATTATTTTTTGACGTGTTGCTGTTTTATATGTGGATACAATAAAATTGCGTTTTTTACCTTCATCTGCATCGGGCTGTGGCGATCTCCGGATACGGCGTTCCTGCCAGTTAGCCGCATCCGGCACACCTGTTGTTTCTATTAATATATATGTAGTTGATTAACTGCAGGATGCTTACTGTTATACTTCTAGGCTAAATATTATCGCATCATTTATTTTTTATATATACATTGTATATATACAGTCAAGAGTATAAGAAAGTACACCCTCTTTTAATTATATGAATTTACATATCAGAAGATAATAAAAAAAGTCCGGTGCTCAGAAAGTTTTAAACTTAAGTAAATACATTCCCAGATGAACAACAGCACTCAACAGATTCCACTGTGTCATTATTTAACAAAAATGAAGCTAAATTGGAAAAAAACATAATTGAAAAACTAAGTACACACATGAACCAATGGATTGTAGAACCATCTATATCAGAAACAATGTACAGGATTGGTTTCTGTATGACTTTATGATAATTTTCACATAAGTCTTCCACATAATTCTGGAGGAATTGAGGCCCACTCTTCTTTACAATGTTGCTTTGGTTTATTTAGGTTTGTGGGTATTGGTTTATGCACAGCCCTCTTAAATTTCAGCTACAGCATTATAATTAGGTTGAGGCTTGGACTTTGAGTCATTGCAATACTTTGATTCTTTTTTTTCAGCCATTTGCTGATCATAATCCTGTTGCATACCAAGTTTTGGCCAAGCTTTAACTGTTGACTAGATGGTCTGATGTTTAACTCTAGAATACTTTAGTATACAGAGTTCATGGTCAACTGAAAGCTGCTCACAAAGTGAATAAGTATTGTGGTTGCAAAACAAAACTAAATCATCACCTCTCCACAAATTTGCTTGACAGTTGGTATGAGGTGTTTGTGCTAATATACTATATTTGATTTTTACCATTATGATTTTTACCAGTGCTGTGCATTATGGACAAACATTTTCCCTTTGGTCTTGTCTGTCCATAAGACATTAATCTAGAAGTCTTGTAGGTTGTTTAGATGCAACTTTATAAACTTAAGCTTTGTTGCCATGTTCTGTTCAAAAAGATGAGACGTTCTCTCTTTTTCTGATTCTACTGTCTACTGTCATGAACCTGAACATCTAACATGCTAACTGAGGCCTTTAGAGTCTATGATACAGCTCATGTGTCTTTTGCAATTTCTAATTGCATTTCAGGGTCTGACATTAAGGTGAATTTTCTGGAACATCCACTGCTGGGAAGATCAACTTTCATAAATGTTTTGCAAATGTGAATAATCTTTATTGCTGTAGAGTAATGAATTTTCAGTTGTTTAGGGAAGGCCTTACTATAACCCTTCCCAGATGAGCAACAACAATGGTTTCTCTAAGATCATTGCTGATGTCTTTCCTCCTTGGCATTCTGGTAACATATTCCTGGATACTCCATTCAGCAAACTCCCAATATTTATGTTTTTACAGAGATGATCACACTTGCTGACATTAGTCAAGGGCATTTGATTAGCAGCTCCTGACTGCTAAGCACTCTCATAATTTGTATGGATGCAGTAAAGGTGCACTTAATTTTTAACTTATTGCTTTTGCATTTTGGCCAATTTTTAGTTAAAAAATAATGACACAATGTAATTTATCATGAGTTGTTGTTCATCTGAGGTTTCATTTACCTAATTTTTTGGACCTTCTAGGGACCAGTGTTAGATTATCTAGTTCATGATCAGTTATATAACTCATAATCTTGAGAACAAGCAAGAATTACCACATTATATATTTGGCACATGTACGGTTTGGCTTGTGCAGTTTGCATTTAAATTTAGGGCTGACTGCCAAATTTTACTGTTTCCATGCCTTTTAGCCCATGTCTAAGCATGGGACCTTTTTTTTTTCTCCTGTTCTGTCAGTTAAAGGGAATGTGTTATCAAAAAATGACTTATTGTTTAGCTTATGTTTTTATGTTAAACACATTTTTTAAGACTTTTTGGTTATATATTTTTTTTAATTTAAATGCTGTAAAGCATCTCTCTAAATCTGTTAAAAGCAGTGCAGGCAAGACTGATGTTCCCACAATCATATCACAAGTCATTATGGGAAAGGGGCTGAGATGCCTACAGCGCCCTCTGTTTGATGTAACAAATCCTCAATTTGCTTTTGACCCACCGAGTCTTGAGAAAGCAAACAGGATTTTAGCCAAGCCAGTATCTCTCATCTGCAGACAACGCTGTTTCGAGATATTTTTTTTTTTTTTTTGTCCCTCTTCAGTGCAGTGCAGAGCAATGCTGGCTGGCTGTGTGGGAGGCATCGAGTAGCTCAGAAAAGGAAGATCTCTCCTTAAGGAGAGCACCGAATGAACGGCTTGTAGAGTTTGTTTTGCCTTTTCGAACTCTACTTAGCATCTGCATATCACAAGGCATTATAGGAAAGGGGCTGAGACGCCCACAGCGCCCTATGTTGGATGTAACAAATCCTCAATTTGCTGTTGACCCACCGAGTCTTGAAAAAGCAAACAGGATTTTAGCCAAGCCAGTATCTCTCATCTGCAGACAACGCTGTTTCGGGATTTTTGATCCTCATCAGTGCAAAGCAGAGAAGATACTGGCTGGCTGTGTGGGAGGCATCAAGTAGCTCTGGAAGGGAAGATCTCTCCTTAAGGAGAGCACCGAACGAACGGCTTGGCTAAAATCCTGTTTGCTTTCTCAAGACTCGGTGGGTCAAAAGCAAATTTAGGATTTGTTACATCCAACAGAGGGCGCTGTGGGCGTCTCAGCCCCTTTCCCATAATGCCTTGTGATATGCAGATGCTAAGTAGAGGGCGAAAAGGCAAAACAAACTCTACAAGCCGTTCGTTCGGTGCTCTCCTTAAGGAGAGATCTTCCCTTCCTGAGCTACTCGATGCCTACCACTCAGCCAGCCAGCATCGCTCTACTCTGCACTGAAGAGGGACAAAAATCCCGAAACAGCGTTGTCTGCAGATGAGAGATACTGGCTTGGCTAAAATCCTGTTTGCTTTCTCAAGACTCGGTGGGTCAAAAGCAAATTGAGGATTGGTTACATCCAACAGAGGATGCTGTGGGTGTCTCAGCCCCTTTCCCATAATGCCTTGTGATATGCAAATGCTAAGTAGAGGGCGAAAATACAAAGCAAACTCTACAAGCTGTTCGTTCAGTGCACTCCTTAAGGAGAGATCTTCCCTTCCTGAGCCACTCGATGCCTCCCACACAGCCAGCCAGTATCGCTCTGCTCTGCACTGAAGAGGGACGAAAATCCCGAAACAGCGTTGTCTGCAGATGAGAGATACTGGCTTGGCTAAATTCCTGTTTGCTTTCTCAAGACTCGGTGGGTCAATAGCAAATTGAGGATTTGTTACATCCAACAGACAGCGCTGTGGGCGTCTCAGCTCCTTTCCCATAATGCCTTGTGATATGCAGATGCTAAGTAGAGGGCGAAAAAGCAAAACAAACTCTACAAGCCATTTGTTTGGTGCTCTCCTTAAGGAGAGATCTTCCCTTCCTGAGCTACTCGATGCCTCCCACACAGCCAGCCAGCATCGCTCTGTTCTGCACTGAAGAGGGACAAAAATCCCGAAACAGCGTTGTCTGCAGATGAGAGATACTGGCTTGGCTAAAATCCTGTTTGCTTTCTCAAGACTCGGTGGGTCAAAAGCAAATTGAGGATTTGTTACATCCAACAGAGAGCGCTGTGGGCATCTCAGCTCCTTTCCCATAATGCCTTGTGATATGCAGATGCTAAGTAGAGGGCGAAAAGGCAAAACAAACTCTACAAGCCGTTCGTTCGGTGCTCTCCTTAAGGAGAGATCTTCCCTTCCTGACCCACAATCATATACAGACAACCGAACTTTGAAATCTACAATCAGAAAGTAAAAATGGCTAAGAAGAAAAGAATATGTATCGGGGTCTTGTTTTAATAAGTAAAAAAAAAAATCGGTGACAGATTCCCTTTAATAGTTACAAGTTTACTCATTTTAAGACTGAGACATTTTTCAAAGCAGTGGATGTGTGACGTTATAGATTCAGGCTTATCAGATGTGTACAGTACATATGAATATAAGAGACCCAGTCATCTAGGTTAATGAGTTAAAGGTTTTTGTACTGTTTCAATGCTTTATTTCAAGAAAGGCAAATGTTACATGGGATGTAGGACAGTCTTAAAATGTAGATAGAGAGAGAGAAGTGGATATTTGGAGACATGGAGGGCAGATACTTGACCAACCATTGTCAGGGACATGAGGAACAGATACCGGAATATGGGACAGATGGGCTGGACCGCAGGGGCATAGAGGAAGGAACACAGACTTGAACCTGGAGGAACACAAGAGGAATGGAAGACCCTAACCAGGCATGACTGTAGGTACAGCAGTGGAACTAGAGAGGAAGGCAAACACCAGACAGGATGCAGGCAGTGGATTCTGACCCGGAATGATTTTAGGAAACAGCAGAGGAACAATGGAGTAGAAACTGTGGACTTGGACCAGGAGGGACTGTAGACTGGAACAGCAGTTAGGACCACAGGAGCAATGGAGGACCTGGAGACTGGAACTGCAAACTGGACCACAGGAGCAACGGAGGAACTGCAGACTGGAACTGCAGACTGGACCACAGGAGCAATGGAGGACCATGAGACTGGAACTGTAGATTAGACCACAGGAGCAATGGAGGACTTTGAGACTATAACTACAGACTGGACCACAGGAGCAACGGAGGAACTGGAGACTGGAACTGCAGACTGGACCACAGGAGCAACAGAGGAACTGGAGACTGGCACTGCAGACTGGACCACAGGAGCAATGAAGGAACTGGAGACTGGCACTGCAGACTGGACCACAGGAGCAATGGAGGAACTGAAGACTGGCACTGCAGACTGGACCACAGGAGCAACAGAGGAACTGAAGACTGGCACTGCAGACTGGACCACAGAAGCAGTGGAGGACCTGGAGATAGGAATTGCAGACTGAAAATCAAAGTGCTACAAACAAAGAACAGGTACAGAAGCACACTCTGTGCGGTAAAGTTTTACAAATATACGATATTGCAGTAAATACACTGCTCACCTGGGCTGGTTGTACAAGATGGTACAACACATATATGCAATTAAGAAATAAGTACAATTTCCCCACCGACAGCAGCCAAACGGATCTCTTCAGCACAGGAATCCCTTGCACAACAGGGTCCACGGAGAGCGTATATCATGGGATTTTAGGAAAAGAATTAAGTAGCGCTGGTGGTTAACTATAAGAATATATGACACAATAAATTAAGACACTGAGATAGCAGTTATGCCCAAGTGTCATATATTCTTATAGTTAACCACCAGCGCTACTTAATTCTTTTCCTAAAATCCCAGGAATTGCAGATTGGATGCAGGCATGGGAAACTGTGGACAGTGGAACAGCAGCAAGGCATGACAGACTGGAAACAAGGCACAGACACAAGATGACCAGGGCATGACATCAGTAGAGACGAGAGGCACAACATCAAAACCACAGACTAGGCAAAGACAAGATCAGACTGGCCAGTGTCAGGAACCAGGCATGCAAAATCAGGCTAAGGTACAGGAACACAGAATCACCAGGACACGGAGGGCTTGAGGCAAGTGCAACAGACCCTAGCATACTACACCAATACTAAGGTCCAGACTGGAGGCAGAGGCTAGGCTGTATAGCTGGGCTTGATAACTCAAGGACTACACCTGGAGAGTGCTCAGAGGCTGGAGTTAACTATTGCCTGCTTGATGGTAAGAGCAGTCAGAGCAGAAGCCAGATTCCAACCTCCAGGATCAAATGGGAAGTTGTCAGACAGAAGGCAGGGAGATTTGCAAATCATGACAGTTTTGCTGGAGAAGAGCACTGATGGAACAGAAATATCGGTAGTAATTTCATATGGCTTCAGTAAAAACTGGGGGTACGCAGGCTGTATGAAACATTACGGTAACTGAAATTCTGCACGTTTTGAAGGGGACAAAAGTGTTTAAAAATATACCAATAAAATCAATTTATTTCCTAGGGATGTGAAAGTTTTCAA
>JAODAL010046154.1:0-31219 GCA_025379985.1 Phyllomedusa bahiana | reverse complement strand
CCAGCCAAGGGGGTGGGGAAAGCAACAAACCCCTTTTTGGGCCCGGGCCCGGGAGTGGGTCAGCGGCCCTCAACTGTCCTCAACCCGCCTCTGTCCTATCCGGTTCCCTCAGCCAGAGACACAATGTGGTCGGGGCTCAGTGCCCTATATAGGGGGAATGAAAATTTGAGGAGGGAGTCAGCAGCACTTGGCAGCGAAGAAATGGGCCAATACCCCCTGTTTCTTGCAGTTGGGGTAAAGTATAATGGGGAAAGGTGGCAGGGGAGGTCATGTTTGAGGGGTCAGCCTCTGCATCCCCAAGAGGGGGATGAGGCAGCAGTGAAAATGAAACACAAATAGATGATGATAGCCGACCGCCTTGGGAGCCAAGTGAAGCAAGGGCTTTATCAGTCAGGAAAAAACGGGCGTCAGCTTGCGCGCAGCAGCGGGCACCCATCTAGGGGGGGGTTGTGGGGCCGTAGTTAGGGGGGTAGCAGAGTGTGAGGTAGGAGCCAAGCGGACGGGGGGTGAAAACCCGCTTTCAGGTCAAGAAGTAGGGCACAGGGCTCGCGAGGTAGCAGGTAGTAGCACTCGTGCAGACCGTTGGCGGAAATCAGCTACCCCGGCTGTGTGGCAGTTCTTTGCTAAGACACCAGGGGACCCAAATAGGGGGTAATTAAATCTGTGGGCAAAAGTGAAGGGGCCAGGGAGATAATTTTGGCACATGGCCCTGCTCAACACCAGCATCACCCCCGGGCCTGGAGAAACGGGCTCAGAGTGGGGGTCCCCTCCCGCCGCCGCAGCAGCGGCCATGGGAGATCCTTTAGCAGTCATGGCTCCACCACCGTGCAGAAGGGGGGGTGTTTTCTCTTGCCATCATCTCCCCGGTCCAATGCTCCTCTTTTTCCCCCCTCAGGCCCAGCATCGTTCAGCGGGCCGATTGAAAAAAAGACAACGTATGGTCCAAACCCTCCCAAGGTGCAGAGTGACCGGGGTCCTGCTAAGTTTGGACTGCAGTCCCCCCCTTTCCAAATGGTGGACTCTGCACCATTCAGAGAACTAATGGCTTGCCCGACCGAAATGGAGGTTCCAAGTGTAATTTCTTTCCAAAAAAAAGGGATACCACAATTCATAAAAATTAGAACAGAAGGTGGGCCCGCCCGAGCTTAAAGGTTTTTCCATTGCAGGGGGGTGCGGACTTTCCGGGCTGTAACAGGGCAGGGCCAGTTATGTCCTTTCGGGGATTGGGTAATTGATTCCTGCCCCGGGATACCAAAAACTTGGACAGGAGCCGCCGCTTTCTCCTCCACGTTGTCAAACGCTTCCCTTCGCCAATGTCCGCCTCCCCTCCTCCACCCCCCACCCCCATTCAGCCTCCCAAGGGCTCCATCATACCAATGTGGGGCACAGCGGTGTCACCATTTACACCTGGGTTGCCTCGGCGAACGAATCCACGGGGAGGGGAAAAGTTCCCCCTCGCAGAAAGAAATTGATTTTGGGTTTTCCGCGCCAACTGGCAAATGGAACATGGTGACGGACAATGGGAGGAACACCGACGAGAGATGGTCCATGCGCCCTGCATGGTGCATGTGTTCAATCTGGTTGTGAAAAGGTTCCTGAAGTCTCTCACCGATCTTCAGAAGATTCTGAAAATGGCCTGGAAACTTTGCATGCACTTAATCCATTCCTACAAAGCCAGGAACACCCTCCTCGAGTTGCAGCGGCAGAACGGCCTCACCCAACACACTCTGATATGCGATGTTTCCACCCGTTTGAATTTCAGCCTGCACATGTTGGACCGACTGTATGAACAGAGAAAGGCCATTAATTATTTTTTGATGATCCAGGCGGACAGGAGTACTCCCCTGTGCAACTTTGATGTCAGCCAGTGGCAGCTGATACGTGACACCTGCCATTTGTTGAGGCCATTCGAGGAGGCGACGTTTTTTTGTCATCACCCAGGGCTACGGGATGAATAAGTCAGTCCACTGCTTCATGTCCTGGAACAGATGCTGAAAAATCTGTCTGGGCAGGGGATTGGAGACGTGGCGACTACATCTCGCAGCCACATGAGTCCGATGGGGACTAAAATGGAGGAGAAGGAGGAGGACATTGGAGCAGAAGCATTGTCTGGTGAAATGAGTGGATTTTCTACCCAGGTGACAAGAGAGGAGGAGCAGGAGCAGCTGGAGAAGGTAGAAGGAGATGAGGAAGACGAGGCAGATGACCCGCAAGCACCGTGGCAGTATACAGTGGAGATGGAGGCAGGGAGCCCCTTGGAGTCACTAGTGCAGATGGCCCGCAGCATACTGATTTGCCTGGCTACTGACAGCCGAATAGTCAGCATCCGGCAGAGGATGACTTCTGGTCTCCACCCAAACTGGACACTCGCAAATCATCCAAAATGGGAGCCCTTTTCCCAGCTGCTGAGAGGGAGGACAAACTCAAGTACTATAGGGAAATCCTCCGTACTCAGTTGGCCGCTGCCTATGTGCGGCATCGTCCCTCCTCTGACAGGTGTGACCGGGGGGTTTTTCAGCGCTCACGTACTACTGCCACGGCTGCTGGCAGAAGGTGGTGGGGGGGTAGGAGCAGGGACTGGTATTGCCACCCATCTCCACACTCTGTCATTGTGCCACTCTATGACCTCATGCGCTGCTGCCGGGACCTCCACACTGTGTAATTGTGCCACTCTGTGGCCTATTCCTGTTTTTTTCCACCTCCAGAAAGTCATTGTGCCACTGCCTGACCTCATGCTGCTGCGTGGCTGCTGCCGTGCCCTCCACACTGTGTCATTGTGCCACTCCGTAGCCTACTTTCCCGTTTTTTGTGCCACCTCCAGTATTCATTGTGCCACTGTCTGACCTCATACTGCTGCTGTGGCTGCTGTCGTGCCCCCCCACACTGTGTCATTGTGCCACTCTGTGGGCCCATTCCTGTTTTTTTCCACCCCCAGAATATCATTGTGCCACACTCTGACCTCATGCTGCTGTGGCTGCTGCCTCCCCCTCCTCACTCTGTCACTGATGTTGCCACCTGAGCTCTCAGCTTGTTTTTTTCCAGCCTTCGCTGCCATGACTTTATCAGGCTACATTTCCTCTTGAGTTTTTTGGTCAGTTTTGCCCTCTTAAGTGCCCAGGGAATTTTATAGTGAAGCGATTCTAAGAGCGGCGGCAGTCATGTGCGTGTCATACTAAAACACAACATTGTATGAAGACCAAACCAATTTCCCTCTGCATATTTAAACATGGCACAATGTTCTACAGCACCCTGTAGGCTCTGTGCAGCCTGGAAATAGCTGTTTTTAACGTGATTCGCCCGAAGTAATTCGGACCGAAACGAATTTTGACGGAAAATTCGGCGAACTCACCGAATCGAATTTTTTGAGAAATTCGCCCATCTCTAATTTGGAGCGACCGCCCCGATAAGGGCGACCCCAGCTATTGTCTCTCTATCGTCTAAATAGCATCCAGATGTCTCATATATATATCACATTTCCTATGCTCTTTGAAATGGTGTATTGTTATCATCCAAAACACAGATGATTTCAATGTTCTGTCCCAATGTATTTATTATCCTATATATTACAATTCTTATGCTCTTACAAATGGTATATAGTTATCGTCCAAAAAACAAAATAGTTTCAATTTTCTGTCGAAATTTGGTCCCTTATTGTCCAACGCGTTTCCCCCCGTAAATGTGGGGGCTCACAGGGACCACACAGACTGAAACACTATAAAAGGGTTTGTAAAAAGGGATAGACTGCTATATAATCATTGAGCAGTTTTTATGCATTAGCAAAAACATGTTTTATTAATAGGCTTTTCTTTTGAAAACCCTTTACCCAAAAAAAGGATCCCTTCCTATTCAAAAGGAGGAGGATAAGAACTCTCTGTTTGGAAACCCCTTTGGGCTTTGGGGAACATTACCCGGCTGATTTTGCATTTTACATTGGGCGAGTACAGGGGGGGGTTTTGGGGTTTTCATGGTGAGATGAAATTTGCAAAAAAAGCATAAAAATCGCTCAATGATTATTTAGCAGCTTATGCTATCAAAAACAACTGATGTGCTTCAGTCGTGTGGTCCCTGATGAGATTGTGGGGTGAATGCGTTGGGAAAAAAATAAGTCATTGAAAACAGAACATTGAAACTATCTGTGTTTTGGACGATAACAAAAACCATTTGTATGAGATTAAGAAACGAAAATTTATAGGAAAATAATACATTGTGACAGAACATTGAAATATCGTGTTTGGATGATAAACAGTACCCCAATTTAAAGGGCATAGGGAGAGATATATATGAACTTTGGGGAGCTTTTTTAGACGAAAAAAGAGACAGTATCGGGGCGGTCGCTCCAAAATAATATATATATATATAATAAAATTTTAAATATAATAATTTAAAATTTTATTTTTTTTTTTTTTTTTTGGGGGTAGGCTTCTGTGGTGGATATAAATATAGAAATTAGGAAAGTTTTTTTTGGTATTTATTAAAGGTTAAGTTTTAGGATTGAAATAGGTAAATTACTCTTTTTGTTTGTAAATTGGAGTATTTATTGAGAGTTTTTGCCCAATTATCTATTGGACGGCCTAGTCCCCAAAATTTTTTGTTTGGGGGCATTGATAGTTTTATGGACACGGTCTGACCGACTGACAGGTTATAGAGGTGAAGGTTGCAGGGAACAAAATCCCAGGTAATTTTTTGGGCTGGGGCAATGGAGGGAACAGCTAGTATTTTGGCAGTAAATCAGGGGGTTAACGGAGGCAAGGGTTTAACTCAGAAAAGTAAACAGCAGTAACCAGCAGCCAGGAGGTCAGTCACTTAGATGGACATTTATGAACTGACCGGGAAAAGAGGCAGGAATTCCTACAAACCCGGAAGCGTAGGTCATTCAACATAAAATTGGGATAATGTCCTTTAAATCCAGACCCGGAAGCGCACAGCCCCATGGGGGTGCATCACACACAACAGGGGGCATGGGCAGGGGAGTCCCCCGCAAACAAGGGACAAGCGGGAGTGTGGGGGCCAAAGACAGGCTGCGCAGAGGGACAGAGAGGGAGGCACATACCTTTGCAACCCCGATGGTACGTTGAAAACCCCCAAGATTACCCCCCCCTTACCCACCCCCACCAAGTTCCGCTGTTGTGACCCTCCTCAAAAAACACCCAACCAAATTTGGGTAATTGGGCCCCAAAACAGCCTTTTTTTAACAAATACAAACATAAATAACATCCTATAAAAACTTATAAAACAAATTACTCAAGTACCTAACAGTACCATAAAAAATACTTATAACCACTTTCCTCCCCCGGCAACTGTCCACCATTAGCTCCAACCCCCCAAACAACATAACCAACTAGAGGGGGGAGGTCCCTTGGAGCCAATCCCACCTGGCGCCCCAAATCCCCCAAGGGAAACCATACTACCCCCCGCCCATTCCCAAAGGGTCGGGGTCCAAAGCCCATACTATGGCTCAGCCAACTTGCTCTCCCGGGGTACCAGCTTGGGAAAAGGCCCCCCCCCTTCCCCCGGGGTGTCCCCTTTTCCACACCCCCGGGGGTCACACCCCCAATATCCCTCAGCCCTCTCCAACTCCCCAAAAACCCCCCGCCCCACCACGAGCTGCCATGACCCTCATTATGCGAAACCCCCCAAACCCAAACGCCCTCTGGATACCCCAAAACCAAAACAAACCCCTTTTAAAATGCACTCCATCAGGCCCCCAAAAGTTTTTCCCCCCCCCGACTCCCCTTTAAGATGCCGAACAAAGACTCCCTCCGTTACGGGCCACAAAACCCGCCACTGCCCTATTCACTTTTCCCAGCCCGATTCAAACGTTTTCCCCGAACGCGCCCCCGCAATGTGCCTGTAAAATATGGCCCACCATACAATCAAAAAATCAGGAAAAGGTAGACCCCAAACGCAAAAATCTATCAAACCCTCTGATAAGTTCCCTGGAGGAACGGGACCCAGTCCTTGCCTCCCCCTTAAGACCAAAATATCCCGGGTTTCCCCGTCCCAATCCGCGAACCGAATGATTTTAAACCCCCCTAACCAACGCATCCCCCGCCTTCCTACCATCAAACCCAGCCAAACCCCCTAAGAAAGCCCAACTGACCCCCCATTCGGTCTGCCCAGCCCGTTCAGACCCCAAGCACGTGGGAAAGGGCCCGAAAATCCAACCAGGAGGGGAAACCGTGCTGAAAAATAAACAAAAAGAAGGTAAAACGACAAAAGCTTTAATGGTGTCCCCCCCCCAAGCCCCTTACCCTACCCTTCCCCCCCCCCCCCTTTAGCCCCAACCAACCGGGGCCCCACCCCTTGGGACCAGGTGGGGGGGGAAAGTAGAAAAGAAACCTGTCCGACCCCCACCTTCCTATCCGTCGCATCCCCCTCCGTACTAAGCCCCCCAGCTTGCCCCTTTGGGGTGGCCCCCCCCCCGGTTTTCCGGAACAAAAGCGGCGCAAAGGGAAAAGAGGGGTCCACCCCGACTGCCTCCAGACAGCGTGGGAAAGGGATAGGGGTTTAACTGGAACCGCGACAAAAGGAACCTTTCCGAAAGGGAAATAGAGGGGCCCCAAACTTGGGCCCTCCGCAAAGCCCAAAAACCCCTCAACCCAATTTCCAAAGGGGCACAAAAAGGCCCCCGGGCCCCCGGTTTTTAAAACCCCCCCAACTTGCCCTTTGTCATTGATGGGTTTTTTCCGATCGGGCGGTTTAAAAAATTTTGCACCGCCCCCCCCCTTTTTCAACAACATCCGCCCGCCTGTTTTTCCCCCCCCTCTGGGCCCTTTCCCTAGGTGACCCCAAAGCCCCCCACCCCTGAGAGCCCCCAAAAAATTTCCCAATGAAAAGGGCCCAAAAGGGAAAAAAGGGCCATCTAAAAACCCCAAAACCCAGTAAACCGTAGCCCCCGGCCCCCCAATCGTTTCCACCCAACGGGAAACCCAAAGGGACGCCGCGAATCCCGGCACGCTACCCCCCCCTATAACCCCTCAACCCCTCGCAACCCCAAAAAAATTTTTTTTGTCAAACCCCGAACCCCCTCCGAAACCTAACCCCAAAACCAAACCCCTTAAAATTACCTTAAAACCCCCTGGAGGCTGCCCAACCTTCCCCCGACACCCTTTCTATGAAGCACAGAAAAGGCCCCCCACCCGATCCTCTTCTAAAATCACCCCCCCGATTTGCAAAAAACCAAACTTTTAACCATAGTCCCCGGGCCCGCCTCGAAGCCCCCCCGGTTTTTTTACCCGCCCAAGAAAGGGCCCGAAAAAGGGCTCCCGGTTCTCAAAGGGCCCCAAGGCCCCCAAATTGCCCGGGGATTTTTCCCCCCGACTTCTGCCCCCCAACCCGGTGCCAATGCCCTTTGAACCGATCCCACTGAAAAGCGAGAGGGGGGGAAATCAGCCACGGGGTTTTGGGCCCCCTGGCAAAGCTCAGCCCGCACCCAAAAAAATTCAAAGACGACATTTCAACATTTACACCCCGTAGAAACCCTGACCGGGGGAGGGGCGAAGCTAAACAAGCTTTTAATGGCTTGCACCACCCCAATTTGGTCACAGAAGAAAAAAACCTTTCCGTTTCCCAAAAACCCTTTCCCCCCCAAATTCCCGGCCCCCCACAAGGGGGAAACACTCCAAAACCCCCAAAAATTGCCCCTTTTAATCGGAAAACCCCTTCCAGGACCCGGCCAAAGGGGGCCAAAAAACCCCATTCGCCCCCCCAAAAATCCCCCCAAAAGCCCGTGTTTGCCCGACGGTCCGTAAAAATTTCAAACTCGCTGTTGGACCCCTTTTCCCTCCATTGATAAAAAACGCCCTTTGTATTTGCCCCAAAAAAAACCCAACCACACACCCAAAAATTGTCGGATGACCCCGGGTTTGAGTCGTATGAAATGGGGGGGGCCATCGATCCCCGGCCCCCACTTCCCAAAACCGCCTCCCGAAAACTCGCCCCATGGCATGTTTCCGGGTGGGCAAAATTTGGGAGCTTCCCAAAAGCGATTGCAAGTCTCCCAACTGGTCTTCCCCCACCCCTTGCGCTCTCCGGCCCTCATTTCCCTAAACCCCCCCCAAATTTGCTTCCCGGCAATCTGCACTCCATTCGTACCGAATCGATGCAGATTCCCAAAAAAACTCAAAAGGCCCCCGGGCCCCCCCGGGTTTTAAAATCCCGCCGCCAACGGACCCTGAAGCCCTTCCCCCCCCAACTCATTCCCTTAAAGCAAAGACCCCAAACGCAGCCCCCCGGACGGCCCCACAAAAAGAAAAAGAATAAAGGGTAAATGGATAATTTGGAGTCCGGGCCCGGACACGTCCCAAAACCCCCCTTTCCAAAAATTGGCAAAAAGCCTAAATTTTTGGGAACAGAAAAAACGAAAAACCAACCCTTTCGGAAGATTTTTAAAAAAATTTAAACCCTTCCCCTTTCCCCAAAAAAACCCCCCAAAAAACCCGAAAACCTTTCCGGATGAACCGCAAAAAACCAAATTTCCTTTTCGATTTTCTTTTTTGGGCCATCAAAAAAACCCAAACCCCAGGGGCGCCGTTAAACTAAGCCCCCGGGCTCAAAAGGACGTATACAAAACCTGAAAAAAAAGTTAGGCGAAACCCCTTTCATTCAAAGACCCGCCCCTTAGGAAAAGCCCAAAGGATGTTTTAAACCGGAACTTGTTGGCCCTTTCTTTGGCACCCCCCCCAAAAGGTGACCCCAACCAAGTGCCCCAAGGGGGGGCAACCCGAAAGGGCCCCCCTATCCGACCCAGAGAAAACCCCCTTTGGGCCCCAATTTCCCAAAAGCCCCCCACTGACGGATGTTAAAGGGGCCCCGATCTCAGGGCCCTTCCCACTAAAAAAAGGGAAACCTCGTGCCCGGGCGGAGGTATTTTAAAACCCCTGAGCAAAACCCCTTCAAAAAAAACCCCCCCAAATTTCCCTTTAAACGGGGAAAAAAACCTAAGGCCCAGGAATGGCCCATTTTCCCCCGGCAGCTTTTCCCTGTTCCAAAATTCAACCCCCCCCTTGGGGAACCCACCCCGGGGAAAAAAGGCCACCCCCCCCCCTTTTCCCAACGCCCCTTTTCCCTTAAAACCCCCCTTTCCCGGGACCCGGTTGGGGGTTGAAACCCCACCAAAAGGGGCCACTTGGGGGCCCTTTTGGAACCCTTTCCCACGCCCCCCAAAACCTTGGAGCAAGGCCCCCGGAAACCCCAAATTTTTTTAAAAAATTTTGGCCCACCAAAAATTTGGGAACAGCCAAAAACAAAAAAACCCTCCTTTTTCCTCCCCCCTTTTGGGGCCCCTGGCAAAACCCGTCCCTCCCCTTCCCTGAACCCCCCCTTTTTGGGCCCCCCCGGGGCCCCGAAAGCCGGGCCCCTTCCCCCCTTGGAAAGGGCCCCCTTGGGTTTTGTCCCCCCCCCCCCCAAAAATTTTTTTTTTGGGGCCCCCTTTTTACCCTAAACCCCCCAAAACCCCAAATTCCTTTGTGGTCCCACCCCCCCCCGTTATTTTCCGCCCCCGGGACCCCAACCCCCCCTTTCCCCCCCCTCTTACCCAAACCCCCCTTCCGTAAAACCCCCCCTTTTTTTTAACCACCCCTTTTTATCTCCCCCCCTTTAATCCCCCCTTATGAAGCCTTTTCCCCCCCCAAACCCCCCCACCACCCAAACCCCCCCTTAACAGAAAAACCCCCCAACCCCCAATTTCCCCCCCTTCCCCCTCACCAACAAACCCCCCCCTTTAAAACCCCCCCCAAAACCCCCTTGCGAAGTTAGGAACGTTCCGAAGGGATAAGCCTCCCCCAAAAAATCCCCCCCCCCCCCTCCCCCCCCCCCTTTTCCCCCGCCCCCCCCTTTTAACCTTTCCCCTTCCCCCCCCCCTTTTGCCCCCCAAAATTAAATTTCACCCCAAAGGGAAAGAAGGGAAAAAGATTTTTCCCCCCCAAACCCCCTTCCAAAAATTCAAAACCCCCCTTTCTCCCCACCCCCTTTTCCCCCCCCTTTATTATGTCCCCCAAAACCCCACCCTCAAAAAACCCCCCCAAAACCCCCTTCCACCCCCCGAAACCCTTTAAAATCCCCCCAAACCGGTAACCCCCCTTCCCCCCCCATTCCCCTCTTAAATTCCAAAAAACCCCCCCCTTTGGAACCCCCCCAAAACCCCCCTTCTCCCCCCCCCTTCCCCCCCCAAAACCCCCCCCAAACCCCCCTTACCCCCGGGCCCCCAAATCCCCGCCCCCCCCAGTTTCCCCCCCCCCCCCCCCCCTTCCCCCCCCCCCAAATTTAATCCCCCCCCCCCCATGGGGCGGGCGAAGACCCCATGCATCCACAGGTGAAACCCGGCGCCCCGGACCCCAATCCTCAAAGCTTTGCCAACAGCCCCAAAGGGGCCGCTCCCCAAACCCCCCTCTCCCGATCCCCTCCCAAAACCTCCCCACTCTCAGCCCCAAACCCAAACCATGTCCCCCCAGCCCCGCAAAATCGGCGGAAACCAAAAAAGACATGGAAAAGACACTAAACCCACCACCGTAATCCGGGAACCCTTTGACGACTGTCCGGAAGAACCCTTTAAAATCCAAGACGCACCCCATTTGCCAGGGTCCGGGGCCCTAAAAACCCAAAAAAGGGGGGACCGCCCGGCGCGGGTTTTTTGAAAAGGGGTGGGGACTGCCAGGGCCCGGGGATTAAAAAAACCCTCTTCGTCCTCGGAAGCCATGGGCCCCGGCCAAACCCGCCGCCCTTCAAAACCCAAATTTCCTCCTCCCCTTTCCCAAGCGATGGAAAACCCCGCCGGGACCGGGGGCAAACCAAACCGATTTTTTTCCCCCTTTGGCCGGCACATCAAAAAAGCGAGGGAACCGTCCCCCACCAACGAAACTGATGAAACCTGGGGGCACAGCGGGCCGCGCCCGGGGCCGGAAAGCCCCGACTCGTTTGCCCCCCCCGGGAAACCTCCCGGGCCTTTCTGGGAAATTCCCTTTCCAGACCTAGCCTGCCACCCCTAGCCTGCAAACCAGCACCAGCTCTAAGGGTCCCCTGAGGGGCTCCAGGCGGGGGCCCCGGGTCCGCGGGGGGGAGCCCGGGGCTAAACCGTTGTAAGGGGACCCCTCCTCCTGCGCCCACCCATGATGCTGCCCTTTTCTGGGGCTGCCCTCCTGTCCCGTCCGCAGCCGCGCCGCCCAGAATCTAGCGCTGCTGCCCCCCTCCACAAATCCTGCACCGCGGCCCGGACCAGTGGCCCCCGGGACGCACCCGGCGCCGAGAAGTAAAAATGCTCGTCCTTCTTATTTTTAGAGCGGTGAAACATGGGCACCTTTTCCTTCGGCGCGCCAACTGCCAGGGCGGAAAGGGGGGGGGCTAAGCCCGTCCCCTGCGCGTCCCCCCACCCCCCCCCTCCTACCAGGCGCGATGCGTGCCCCCCACGTCCCGGGCTCCGCGCCTCCCCTATGGGGGGTGGGGGCCGGTCCGGCGCGCTACTGCAGAGACACTGCCATGCCTGCGGCCTATAATGGGGACCACGGAATGGAGTGACAGCATCAACCAGATGCAGGGCCAGGGGCACAGCAGAGAACACGGCCATACCCACAGTCTGGAACGAGGACCGTGGTATGGCTCGTGAAAGATAATAGCCTTTATTTACCTTTCCTACATGTTTAAAGCTAATCAACAAAAAGGGAATACCCCTTTAAGGTCACAGAGGACCTTTGTGACCTTAAATACAATTATTATCAGCATGGATACGTGACCTAGAATGTCTGAACTCTTCTATAGTATCTTACCTATACAGTTTACTTTTTTAATTTTGTGGCAGGAGAAAATTTTGGATTTACTTTAAGATTATAAGCTTCCTAGAGACCCTTTTAACACATTAATGCTCAGTGCTTTGATTTGAGTTAATAATCCATGATGAAGTTCATGTTTCATTACAGGTGTACATTATTGGTGTATTGGAATATTTGACACTTCATCTATTTTCTTTGCCAACTCTGATTTAAAATTTCTTTGAATAAACTGAAGAGAGTAAAAAACAGAAGCGGAAATTAAGCAATTCTATAGACCATTGCTTTTTCAAACCTTCATTTGTCATCATTTATCCCCACTTGACAGTTTTGACAACAGGATTAGCTTTTAGATGTTTCACATTGAAACCAGGCAATTGCTTTGTAGCTTTCAGATGTCTGCAAGATGTATCGTAAAGCTGTGCATATGAAAATGGTCAACTAATCCCAAAGTGCTTTACAAACTATGATAATATTCCATTATGGAATGACTGACAAAGCATACAGTTGTTTTCTAGGTTTACTTTTTTCAAATGCCCATACTGGCAAACACAAATTAGGATAGTAATGCTTTTCAAATAGGGATGTGTTTTAAATACCATAAGATATCTTATGTTAAAAAGTAGTAGTATAGAATATTTAAATATAAAGACTTAACCCCAAATAGGCCAAGCAATATTGATTTTGATGATCAGAGAAAACCTTTATAAAATCAAAATGTACTGTCATGTGCTAGACTTGAAGACTGGATGTAGCGGCATCACACCTATTGAGAAGGGATGAACTTGATTGCCAGACCAGGGATGCGCAACCATCAGTACAATACATGAAAGATAGGAGAGGTTGTCACTTTTTTTTCAAGCACAAGTGTGATGGTTGTTCATTTCATTTTCCATGACAAATTACATATCCACTGTGTCACACAGAGTAGCAATGTTTCAGGCATAAAAGCCCTTCTTCAGGCTTGACAATGATAGAATTCCAGGACAATTTACACATGTACTGCAAACTCAGTTACTAGGATGGAGGACCATTTAGGGAAAATGCTAATATGCTGAGACTGGCAGTCACCAATAAAAGGGGGCTTCCTCCCTTCTACAGTGCTGTCATCATGTTTGATTGCAATTCTGATCCTGGCAATTGCACTAGGAGCTCCTGATACTGTTATCACTGGAGCACTAATGGCAATCATGATATAAACATGATCAAAATGTATATTGTGATAGAGGGAGTAGCACCAGTGCAGGTCCTCTCTCTAAATAGATGGGGGAGAAAAAGAAAGAAAGTGTTCCTAGTGTAATGTCCTCCAAGTAATGAATTCACAAAATAAATGAAATTGGTGATTCACTCACCTTTCATGTTGTACAACAGGAGGTAGAACACTCAAATTGATTTATAATAATAGCTCCTGGTCCAGCTGCTCCATCAACTCACAGGCCAAACAGGCAGGTATGTAATTTGTAGGATAACATGTATGTACAGGGCTTCGCCAGTAGCCCTCCTCTAGATTTATAATCAGGCGCACTCCAATGCCCGTGGCACTTTGTAATGCGCCTGAGATCAGAGGGCATTCTGGAGCCGTGTCACACTACATCCGTATGATTCTACACATTTATGACGGGAGGACGGCAAAATTGGGCGCATTACTGCTGGAATAGGTAGACCAAGTTAAAAGTGGTTTATCTGAGCCTGTTGTTTTGGAGCTAGAAATCTATGACCTGCAGTAGAACAGGTTCATAAATTCAGGTGCATTCTACGCTTCTAATGCACACAAAAAATTGTCATCTGGGCACCAAAATACATACATGTCAGCCTTAATGTATTGTATTTCACAGAACAAAACTTCCTAAACAGATGGGTTTGAAGGTGCTCTCCCATTCTACAATGGACTCTACTATTTAACCAAAATTTATTGTTGTATTAATTGAATTTCATACATGCAGCATGATTAATAATAAAGTACTAATAAAAACATACATGTCACGTGCCTCAACAATGATCAATCTTATCCAACGTTTTTCTCAAACAGGAAATAAACAACAAACCTAAGGCGTCAAAGTTTAAATTGCTCACCTGCGGACTAGTGCCTTTCTGTGTGTAACCCCCCAAAGAGGAGCAATGTGTACAGTGGAGGCTATAGAAAGAGGCATTCACTCTTCTTTCCCAGAGATGCATTGGGCTTCACTACCCAGCAGCCCTGGTTTGGTGACATCACAGGAAGAGGGGGGAGAGAGGAGGAAGGGGGACAGGAGCTGGGAAGAGGGAGAAGTGAGAAGACTACAGAGGAGAGAGAGCTCTGAGAGAGAGACTGAGATTTCCCCAGTGTGTCCTGAGAAGAGACTGGCTAGTCTGTGGGCCACCTGTCAGCTGCAGAGCCCCAGCTTCCCACCCAGGAGAATCCTGCCTCCCCTGCCAGGGCACCCAGCACCTGAATGTGACAGCAGCAGGATGGAGTCCATTGCAGTGCAGACATGAAGAGTGAGTAGACGCTGGGAGGACTTTGCTGATCAGGAGTTGTACACTTGTAGTGTGGACTGTTCTGTGGTTGCTAAGGCTGAGATCTCAAAGTGCACCAACGTTACCAAAAGAGCTCCAACGACCGCGGCAACTGGGCCCCAACGGTTTAACTGACGCTGCATTGCGGCAGCCATTTTGATTGCACTCTCACTGTGATTGATCAGTTAGGAGAGGGTAACTGACTGTATATTACTGTGGGATTACCTACGTAGGCCACCACGTAAAAAAAAAGACAGAACTGTAACTCTACCAGTAGGGGGAGTATTTTGGACTTACTGTAGTTATTGATGATTTGATATGTTATGTGTTTCACTCTATTTTCATGTTTGCAATTCTCCAAGCCACATATCACCTATTAATCATTGAAATAAATCTGCTACGAGTTTTATCCCCAACTCTGGGAGTGTGTACTGAGCTTAGACAGGGGTTTCCCGAGTCGACCCCTGGCAGAAGAGGAACCACCTTTCCTGCATAACTGGAGAGCTGATACGAAGATTCGGGTGGAGGCACTGTGTCATAGAGAGGTGAGAGCGACAACACACCCTGCCCAAGGAGGTTGGCACAAAGGGGTGTTACATGTGTAAAACATTTTTTTTATCATTGGTTATGGGTGTGTTTAATGGATTTTCACTTTGGTATTTTCTGAAGGTTTACAAGGTATTTTATAGTGTCACAATAGTCATAGAAGGGTACCAGATACTCCAAAAGTCAAAAGACACATTTACCTAAAAGAGGGGTTATCCTAATGCATCCTAAACATTTTAAAATAATAGCAAAATCATTAAAACTAAAGAGTAATACAAATGGAATAATAATGGAAAAAAAAACAAAAAAGGAAAGGTAAGGTTTTGAATTCTCAAAATTCATTCAAAATGTTGCCATTCTCTGCCTTTACACAATTTTTGCATTCTATCTACCAAATTCATGCGACAGCCACCGAGGATATTTTTCCAACCGTTTTGAAGGAGTTTCCAGCTATGCTATTATTTTAAGGGGTGTTCCAGCTCTAAAAAAATAAAGTAAAATGGGGTGAGGGTGGGGGAAATTAAAAAAAGGAATAATTACCTCACAGTCCGTTGTGGCTGTTCTTCTGTAGCTACCTGATATCCATTTGTGGGATAGTGGGCCAGCCTCCCTGTGTTTTCCAAGTAAAACCCCATGCATGACAGTTATGAAATGTTTCTTTGTATTCTACTGTTTGACCACAAGATGCCGCTATGTCCAGTTTCCAATATATGCAAAAGAGGGACATGGTATAAGACTGGCACATGGCAGTAGCCATTTTGAGAAGCTACTGAGATTCAGGGGAGAGCAGACAGAGACAGTTGAGCTAAAGGAGCCAGGATTCGCAGTCGTCCCAGGGACAGAGGAGAGCCTGGTCTGTCTATACTGATGCCATCGCAGTGATAGAGTGAACCTCAGGGACAAGAAGGTCAAAGCTGCCAAGTTAGAAGAGGATCTGTCTGCAGCCGGATCAGCCACACTTCATCCCACCATGGTTATGAACCTGAGAACAGTATTGACGGCCATCTTTAATGTACCTAAGCGGATGCGTGCCACGCCATCGAGCTCAGGACTGTGAGAAGGATGATATCAAGTTTCGTTAAGCTTGGCTCAGTTTCAATTCCAAGGAGGGTTTCCCAAATACAGCATCCTGTTTTGGACATTGGTGAGCTTTGGTGTAGCGACCATTATCTACTTGAAAAACCGGTTCATCTGTGAGGGAAAGTTTGTGTCAATGTGTGTTTGGGAGGGAAGTGGGTAATCCATTTAAGCTGTGTAAGTGCTGGCCTGTTCCACGAGCCCCTCAAACTGCCACCTCACACATTTGTTCTTGGTGCTTAACGGTATTAAAAAGGTAAGGGGGTTTTCGGCCTTTACGATAACCCACACAGTTAGGTATTGTTACCTGGCATCCAGAGAAAACCCCACACTTTGGGTGGCGCGTTGAAGCAAGAGGGGCCAGGATACATATTTGTAATTTCTGTAATTTTGGGGATTGTTCACAATCTTGTTTCAGAATATATCAGTTAACAATACAGTATGTTGAGGCTGGTGTTGTATAGTGTTCTTTGTAGATGACTTCCTGTATTCCGGGAAACTGCCCTCGGTACTCGGCTTACAACTTGGGTTGTAGTTGAGGAGTATCTGAGATAGTTTTGGATGGAGGCTGCGGCGGTAGCTCTTCCCCCGAGAGTCTATGGCGCAGGCCCAGAGCCAAGCTCATAGGGTTACCCTCATGTAATCCGCTCAAAGTGAGTTTTGTCCCACTTTAGGGCACTATTGCAATCCCTTCACAAATTCTGACGGGAAAAACAATAACACTGCAGGATTGGACTAGAAAGGTGAGATAGCGCAGTTTAAAAATATGTAACATAGCTCTGGAAAACTGGGGGAAGAGTTATAGTCCTGGGGCCTTGGGGGGATGTTAGGCGGGACTAGTAATGGTGCTACCTGAGTTGAAGGACACGGCTGGAGAAAATATTCTCAGCTGGTTGGGATGGGCCAAGGGGGTGTCTACCAAAATGGTTGCACCTTCGAAGTTACTTTTCAACGGCCGCAAAGAGACGGGTGAGACCATCATTGCAGTACTCTAATGACCAGCAGGAAACATTGAATAAGATAAGGCGGCGAGACCCCAGTGGCTATGGGGGTTACCCTGAAGTTAGATAAGCTACTTAAGAGTCCAGTTCATTGTGGGACTGTACAATAAATCCTTACGGGTCAATTTGCAGGAGATGACCCGAAATGTCGGCTGACCTGACATTGATACAGTGTCTAATCTTGCGCTGTACGTAGAGGGATAGAGGAACAATGCCCGTAGTGGTAAAGGCTGTGAGTAGACTCCAAGCAAGCACGTGAACAGGGGGGGGAGCAGAGTCTTAAAGATGGCATAGTCCAGGCTTTACGAGCAGAGTTGAGTGGTACTTCGGCTTGAGGTGCCCAGATAGTTGTGAGCGTTTTTTTTATCGACAAAAGTTGAAATCGGCGCTAGGGTTTGTATGGTGATCGAAAATTTTCAGTATCATGCGATAATTAAGTTAAAAATCTTGTGCATAATCTATTAAGATCGCGCCATTTTCGGCGCTTCCTGTCATTTGGCGGCCACCAAATCAGGGGGGGATTACAGAAGAGAGCTGGTGAGATGTGGTGTGCGCGTCTTGAATGGGTTGTGTCATGTTGCGATTGGCTGGAAATAATCACTTGACCTCAGTTTTAACATAGTAAAGACCTTCCTGTTCAAGCCTTTGTGTCTCTCAGCGTCCTCATAGGAAATTAGGTCGTGCGCACTGATTGGCCAAACAGCTCAGCGTTATTTGTCTATTTATGCACAGAGAATACCTCTTCTATTAGCTGTGATCCTTCCAATTTAGTTAGATTTGAGTTTGAAGATTTTATGTAGTTATCTAGACGTATTTTTATGCGCATCTTACCGCTGTAAAGTACACGGGGCGGATGCGGTGCGAATCACAGAAAAAAGCTCTAGCTATAAATGATCACATGGATAAACGTTCTCCTAGACGTAGTGTAGACATTGCACCTGCATTATCTTTATTATTAACAGTTCGCTTATTGAAATATTCCTGGATTTTGGGCTGCCTGAACTTATTTGGCTAACAATAATTCTCTAGTAACTTGCAGGTGCTCTTTGTTAGGTGCAAAAATGCCACTTTTATATCAGTATACATTTCTGATAGGTGTTCATTTCAATTTTACCCATGCCATCCTCGTGTTGATATATACACATGTGCAGTTTAATTACAATCAGCATTCTTTGTAGTCAGCAACAGGTTGTTTGTTGCCAAATAATAGTGATCTATACGAATAAACATTATAACATGCTACGTGTTTTTTGTCTTTGCGCATCCCAGCTGTGTTCATTGACGCAGCATCCACGTAAATCTTAAAACAGCTATTCATTTAGACCACTGGTGGAATTGAAAGGTGCATATAAATACTGTGTATTATACGAAAAAACATAAAATATACGTGCTTTTTTGACTTTTGCGGACCCAGCTTTGTTCTTTGACGCAGCTTCCAACGTAAATCTTTAAACTGCTATTCTATAGTCACCCAGGTGGAATTGAAAGTTGCAAAAAAAATACAGTGGTAATATACGAAAACATAACTTGATTACGTGTTTTTTGACTTGTGCGCTGCCAGCTTTGTTAATTGACGCAGCATCCACGTATATCTTATAAATCAGCAATTCTTAGTCCCCACAGGTGAATTGAATGGTGCTTAAAAATAACCGTGTATTATACAATTAAATAACTGTGATACGTGTTTTTTGACATTTTTGCGCACCCAGTTGTGTTCAGTGTACGCACATCCACGTAAATCTTAAAACAGCATTCTATAAGTTACAACAGGTGAATTGAAAGGTGCCAAAAATTACCGTGTTTTATACATAAAACATCCATGATACGTGATTTTGTAATTTTGCGCCACCCAGCTTTGTTTATTGACGCAGCAATTCCACGTAAATCTCTAATACAGCAATTCTTATAGTTAACCAGGTGAATTGAAAGGTGCAAATAAAATAAAGTGTATTATTCTGAACAAACATAACTGATACGTGGTCTTTTTGACTTTTGCTGACACCCCAGCTTTGTTCATTGATGCAGTTCCACGTTATATTGATAACAGCAATTCTTAGTACCACTGGTGTTATTGAAAGGTGCAAAAAAATACGAGTATGTATTATTCCGATAACATTTCAGATTCGTGTTTTATGCCACTTTTGCCCAGTCAAGTATTTGTTGTTAGACCTTTGCAAGTTAACATTTGAATCCAGCAATTTTGTTTTGATAGAGGGATTGAGAATAGCTGTCATTTGCCGTCTTTTAATAAGAGACTTTCCAAAAACTATTCCATACCTTCTCAAATTTTTATATTTGGGAAATTGGAGCGAATTGCTAGGTGAGTTAAGCGGAAGCAAAGAGGGGTGGTAGCACATGGAGTTGTGGTATACGAGAGAAGGTGCTCTTCAAGTGCTGGCCGAAATCACGCATGCCAGCGGATCGTCAGTTGCGGACCCGTCTGGCTGTCCATCGCTGGGTCAGGGCTGTGAATCTAAGTATCGAACATCGTCGCCAGATCTGTCCTTCCGTGTTTAATGACAACCTGCCTTCCTAGCAGTATACCCAGTCACGGCACCAAAAGTTCGTCATCAGCATCATCAGCATCGTCAAACATGAAGCCGCCCAAATGTCAACTCGTGTACCACAACTGTGGATAATCTCATGTCTGAAGAATCATCTTTGATGACAAAATTGCGGCTGGGGTCAGAAGGGCATGGTAAAAGATCAAGAGGATGATTTAGGTCTGCTCTGAGTGCCAAGTTAGTGATGCCATCAGAGGAGGTAAGGATGCCGGTCAATCGGCAAAAATCAGGGCGGTCGGCAATCGCCTTTGCAGTGCCCCTTGCTTAGTAGCCCGCAGCTTCTGGATGCAGATAGTCAGGTACGACCAAGTAAACTGTGTTGATGTTGATGATGATGGACGACATTTGCGGATCAATCCTGGTCTTTTTCCGACAGTATTTGCTTGCAGAGAGCGCTTACTCAGTGGTAGTGGAGGAAGACGATGGGGTAGTGTCAATACGGCTCCCGTCCACAAATAGGGAATCGAGGGCGGTTCGGCAGAAGTTCGCTGTATGATTCTGCCGCCACGGGTCTGGCAAACCCCGCTCCTCGGATTATCGCCGTCAAAGGTCCAAGGAATCCTCTCAAGCCTGGTCTTCTTTTGGACCAAGCCTCTGATTTCACCAGAGATGTATATGCCGCCTTTTGCGTAAACGAATAAAAGTAGAGGCAAGAACCTTAAGTGGTTAACCACCACCCAACATTGTCTTAGTCACTTGCAGCGAATGATGACGTTGAACATGGAGGGTACAATTGGCAAAAAGGCCAGACCGACGCCGGGCCTCACCAACCACTGTCCACACCCTCTGTCTCCGCCTCCTCCTCCTCCGCAACCACCAAGTGTTCCTCAGCTGCACAGGTATCTCAAGTCTTGTCAGCGGATTCAGCTACGCTTCAGGGCCTCCACCATCGCGACGTGTAACACCCACATGCACACCTGTGACCCTCCTACCCCTTCTCCATTCCGCCAGTTTGTCGACCTGCACGCCGTTACTGCGGCCACAGTCTTGCTGCACAGCCTTCTAGTCTTCAGGTTTGGGAGCAGAAGAAAAGAAAACACTTAAACCCAAACCTTCAAAGCCAATAAGCCTGATGTCGGCATAGCCAGCTTTTTGGGCCTTGGAATTGTTGCCTTTCCGTCTGGTTGGTCACAGATTGGTTTTCGCCACGTAATGGCCCTCGCTGGCACCCATTACCTGTTTCCGAGCTGATGGCATTTCTTTGCCAAGAAAAGCCGTCACTGCCCTGCGCCAAGCCCCACGTGTATCTAAAATTTCAAGAGCGTTGTCTGACATCTGAGGTCCGGGAGAAAGAAGAAAAGTCCATCTGACCACAGTACTCAGGGTCTAGTAAGGTCGGTCATGGCAGATATATTCTCTGTGACAGCTAATCTGGGTGAGTGGGTGGTTGTATCTGGGGGTGAGGTGGCTCTCAGGCTTCGGCGCGACGCTCTCTAAACCGCCTGGGATGGGTGCAGGGCTCTTTCCCATGGTCTTATGGTGCTAACCGTGCCCAGAGTCACCTGCAGTGTTGATAATTAATCTTCCTTGGGAGAACGTACACACAAAGGTCAGGAGCTGTGGAAGGCTCTCCGCAATCGACGTCAGAGCGCTGGATGGGTGACAAGAACCTTGTGCAAGGCAAGGGTGTGTTGGTGTGCGGATAAGGGCGAAATCTTGTGGCGCCCTTAGATCGGTAGGCTGGAGCTCATACCTTGCAGGCACATGTCATGAACCTCAGTCGTTCCTGAATTTTCTAAAGAGATACCGGGTTCTGGACTGCCTGCTGTAAGACAGGCTCGAGGTCTGAGGTCGACACTTCCCGTTAGCACCTGACTTGTCGGCCCGCCTGCATTGCGTTGCTGCAGGTCAGCTCGGCCTCCCCGTCCAACCGTTCTGTGTTGGACGTGGAAAACGCTGGTATGCCACCCTCCACTCTGCCTCCAGCGATGTGTGGGCAAGCTCGAGCCAAAGCCATTTACGCATGTACGAATCGAACATGGCCTGACAAAGCAGCGGCTGTGGTCTGCGTACCTCGGGGTACGGTTGAGCCCCGTGAGTGGAGGCAGGGGAAAGAGCTTCATGCACCATCATTGCAGTTTTGAAGAAGCCACCAAAATGGTCAGTGTGGTCAGATGCCTTGTCGATGAGATTTGTGGGGGATCTTGAATTCTGGAACGAATCGTTGGGACACTCTGAAAATCAGGTCCCGCCAGCGAGGAAGGAGGAGACGGACACGATGCAGAACGGAAGGCCTTTATCTCCGTTCAATCACACAAGGCCCGACAGTTTCCTCATTTTTATCGGTCTTCATTAGGCAGTGGTTCAGGGTCCAGCAGGCTAGTGCCAAGGCGGCACCTCAGCTCTCAGGGTGCATCATCTAGAGCCTATGTCAGGGCTGTGTTGAATGCTGCATGCCGAGGATGCGCGAGGATGGTTGGTGGGGGGGGGGGGAAGGTATTCCTAGACACCCGTCGTCCGCCTTGGAAGAGGTTGGCGTGGAATTTGAGGAAGTTTAGATGAGGAAGATGAGTTTATAGTGCCTCAACCCAGGGCGTTGGGAACTCACAGGCTCCATCTCTCAATGAGGCTTGGATGCTCCATTTCCTCACCAACTTGAATCCTCGCTATTTAGGCATCAAATTGAACAACACGTGACTGGGTGGCCACCCTCCTGGATCCCACGGTACTAATCTTAAACTCAGAACTTTCCTTCCATCCCACCCACAAAAAGAGAGATAAATGCAGGATATGGAGGACTTGCTGACTTGATCTAATGGAGACATATGTTGGTCTGCTTCTCGTTACTTATATGTCACGGTGGAACAACACCCAGCGACGTGCACTGCTGTAGTGTGCAAAGTTGCCGTAGCGGCGGCAGCGCATGGCAAGGTGGAGAAGCCTAATGGGTGACATCTGGCAATTTATTTCATCATCCTCACCAACGCATGCAATGCAGGCCAAACATTACAACACCCTGAGACCAGCTTCGTATGATCATGGTGCACAGATCTATCTGAGTATATACACCGTTGTTTTTGGATTGTGTTCGGGAACCAATAGAATTACTCGGGTATCAAAAAATGGTCGTATGGACCGTGATGAGCTCGCCTGCCTTAGTGGTGTTGTCTGCCCAGAGCTAAGGCCAAGACATACAGGGGGTAAGGGGGATAATCCGTTTTGGGGACCGGAGCTGAATAAGGGGCCGCTTCAAGACAGGCCCCATTATTCACATAGAGAAGTTAGAGCGCGGCGCTGCCCACGAGCGGCGCGCTCTACACAGGGTTGGTGTGATGCTGAGCGTAGCTAGCGCTGGGGGTCCAGCGAGGCACCGTGAGGGGCCCGTGCTCCGAACTCCTGGGCTGACGCTCAGCCTCCGCTACGGCGCCATTCAACTAAATACTACTGCCGGGAGGGGGCGGTGCGGGGATGGGAGGAGGGCACCGAGCTCGAGTACCGTCTCAGCTGCGCTATCAGGAGTCTTCCTAAAAAAACTTTAATGGCCTGTGCGCGCTGTAGCCGGAGCCGGGCCGTCGCTCCTCTGTGGGCGGGATGCGGAATTCATTTGTTTCTGTGAGGCCCCGCTCTCGGGGGCGGTGACCTCACTATATATTCAAATTGTTCCGCATCCCGCCGTGGCACAGTACACAGCGGCAGATGCGAGGAGACTGAGGAGGTGTGGCCTGCCTCCGGCTTCAGGTGAGTGCATGGCATGTAAGTCGAAGATTTCTGCAGTGTAGCTGTGACGGGAGCCGGGACCTACACTTTTGAGCCCATATTATACCACGATTGTGGGGGGGAGGGGCCCCTTTGCCAATTAGGGGACCCCTTTTCGAACCTGCCCCTCTGGGCTGCTTTTATGAGTGGGGGGCCTTCTACCCCCCCCCCGCATTTTGGTGGGGGGCACCTATACCCCCTCCCATGGCGTTGCATTTGTGGTGGGGAGTCCTTGAGGCCCACCTGGTGTTTGATGGTGGGGGAGGGTAGAGGGCCCCCACCACAAATGCAGCCCAGGGGTGGGGGGGGTAGAGGGCCCCACCACCACCAACATGCGGGGGGGTAGAGGGCCTCCTCCAACCATCAATTGGGGGCTGAGAGGGTGCATCCATACGTTTGTGGTGGGGGAGGAGAGGTCCTTATCAACATAGCCACATGTCCCACTGGGAGAGAGGAGGGGGCACACTCTCAAGCCCCACACGGCCCCGGGGTGGGAGGGAGGGACCATCTCAAGGCCTACCCACACGGAAAGGGGGTGGAGGGGGCACCCTCTCAAGTACCCACACGAGCGGGGGAGGAAGGGGGCACCCTCTAAACGACCCCACCACGGCCGGGGGTGGTGGGGGGCAAATCTCTCAAGCCCCACACGGACAGGGGGAGGAGGGCGGCACCCTTCAAGCCCCACACGGCCGGGGGTGGATTAGGGGAGGGACCATCTCAAGCCCCCACACGGCCCGGGGGTAGGAGGGGGCACCTTCTCATTAGCCCCATCACGGCCCGGGGGAGGAGGGGGCACCCTAATCAAGCCCCTCACGGACCCCGGGGAGGAGGGGGGGCACCCTCTGCAGCCCCCACACGGCCCGGGAGAGGAGGAGGGGCACTTCAAGCCCCCAACTACGCCCTGGCTACCTGGCGATCACTAATGGGAGGCCCTGGAATTACCTGGCTATCATCTAATGGGGGCCATGGCAACCTGGCTATAACTAAAGGGGGGGACCCTGGCTTCATGGCATTATCATTAAAGGGGGCCCTGGCTATGGGCATATAACTAAAGAGGGCACCTGGCATACTTGGCTATCACTAAAGGCGGCCCTGACTTATCTCTAAAGGGGCCCTGGCTATCACTTAAAGGGAGGAATGATTACCTCGGCTATCTCTTAAAGGGGGCCCTGGCTCCCTGGCATCACTAAAGGGGGCCTCTGGCTATATGGGCTTAACTAAAGAGGGCCCTGGACACTTGGCTATCTAAAGGGGCACTGGCTTCACTAAAGGGGGACCTGACTTCCTGCTATCATAAGGGGGCCTGCTATTCACTAAAGGGGCCTGGCTACTGGCTAAATTAAGGGGGACATGGCTATAATTAAGGGGGCCCTGGTACCTGCGCTATATTTAAAGGGGGCCCGGGCTACCTGGCTGATCCTAAAGGGGGCCCTGGGCTACCTGGTATCACTAAAGGGGGGCTGGGCTACCTGGGCTATAACTAAAGGGGGCCCTGGATATCTGGTATTATTATAAGGGGCGACCTGGCTACTTGGCTTATCATTATGGGGGCCCTGCATACCTGCTATCAATAAAGGGGGCCCCTGGTATCCACTAAGGGGGCATGGCTTCACTAAGGGGGCCCTGGCTACCTGGTATAATTAAAGTGGGGCCCTTGGTAACTGGCTATAATTAAAGGGGGAATGGCTAAATTTAACGGGGGGCCCTGGCTTCCTGGCTTTAAGTAAAGGGGGCCACTCCCCTGGCTACCTAGCATATCTCTAAAGGGGGACCTGGTACCTAGTTTCTCTAAAGGGGGCCTACTGACTCTGACCTAACTATACAGGGGCCCTGGTTCTACCTAAAATAAATGGGCCATGGGCGACTTCAAACTATAAGATGGTCTTGTAGCTAGGTTACCCACCAACCATACCTGTGGCCGGCTGGAACAAGGGCCTGTGTAATTACCTGGGGCCCTGCCTTTTTTGCCTACCTTAACTAGAGGTCTGATTACCTACTGGTAATATAATTGACGGGGGCAGCAAGCCATAGTTTTGTTTAGATTATCTCCGGGGGTCAGTTCTCTCCCACCTCCAACACATGTAGGATACTAGGACCTACTAAGTTCTGGACTTGTACCGCTCTCCACCTGGGGGCCAGTTTGTCACAGAAGGTGGGTATAGGTAATGAATTCTGGATTATTGAGGGATTCTAAGATATTTGTGTGTAATTTCTGCGGGATGAGTTGTGGCCGGGACAAGTCCTCTTGACTCGGTGTGGAAACGGATGCAGAAAAGAAAGGACAAGAAGAACGGCTCCTCAGATAGTGACTCTCTGGTGAGTCCCTGATCAGGGGTTTTTGTCTATTTACTGGATCAGTGCTGTATTCACTGTAATTTGATGTGACCCGAGTAGGTGTCAGTTCACTCATCGTGGTATATTTATGGTGGTGTTATGATCGGCATTAGTAATTGGCAGTGTAAATGTGTCTACCAGATAGGTAAAAGAGAAAACATCTGACACAGTGATAGGAGTTACACTTCTACTTTCTTTGGTGGTTTGAGGTGCTGTGGACCCAGGGAAATATGGAGGAGGATAGGATTTTGTATGGGGGTGGAGGGGTTAATGTATGTGGGTGGAGGGGGGATATTGTATGTGGGTGTGGGGGATGTGTATGTGGGTGGAGGGGGGATATTTGTATGTGGGTGGGTGGGATATTGTATGTGGGTGAGGGGATACTTGTATGTGGGTGGAGGGGGATAGTGTATGTGGGAGGAGGGGGATATTGTATGTGGATGGAGGGGTTATTGTAGTGTGGGGTGGTGGGGGATATTGTTTGTGGGTGGAAGAGGGATATTGCTATGTGGGTGGAGGGGGATAATTGTTGTGGGTGGAGGGGGATATTATGTGGGCAGTGGGGGATATTGTATGTGGGCGGGTTGGGGTTATTGTTTAGGGCCGGTGGGGGATATTGTATGTGGTGGTGGGGGATATTGTATGTGGTGGAGGGGGATATTGTTTGTGGGTGTGAGGGGTGTTATTGATTGTGGGTGGCAGGGGGATATTGTATGTGGGTTGGAGGGGGTATTGTATGTGGGCCCGTGGGGGATATTGTATGGGGCCTGGTGGGGGATATTGTATGTGGGTGGAGGGGGATATTGTATGTGGGTGTTGAGAGGGGGTTATTGTATGTGGGTGGAGGGGGTTATTGTATGTGGGCGGTGGGGGATATTGTATGTGGGCGGTGGGGGTATTGTATGTGGGCTGGTGGGGATATTTATGTGGGTGGAGGGGGATGTATGGGGGTGGAGGGGATATTGTATGTGGGTGTGGCGGGGGATATTGTATGTGGGGGGAGGGGGATATTGTATGTGGGCCAGTGGGGGATAGTGTATGTGGGACGGGTGGGGGATATGTATGTGTGCCGGTTGGGGGATTTTGTTGTGGGTGGAGGGGATATTGTATGTGAGGTGGTGGGGGTATTTGTATGTGGGTGGAGGGGGATTGGTATGTGGGTGGAGGGGGATATTGTTATGTGAGTAGAGGGGGGATATTGTATGTGGGTGGTGGGGATACTGTATGTGGGTGGAGGGGATTATTGTATGTGGGTAGAGGGGGATATTGTATGTGGGGCCGGTGGGGGGATATGATGTGGGTGGTGGGGGAAATTGTAATGTGGCCGGTGGGGGTTATTGTATGTGGGCCGGTGGGGGATATTGTATGTTGTTGGAGGGGGATTTTGTATTTGGGTGGTGGGGATATTGTATGTGGGTGGAGGGGGGATATTGTCATGTGGGCCTCGGGGGGGGGGATATTGTATATGTGGGCCGGTGGAGGTTTTTTTAGTGGGTGGTGGGGGATATTGTATGTGGGTGGTGGGGGGGGGATATTATATGTGGGTGGTGGTGATATTGTATGTGGGCCGTGGGGGATATTGTATGTGGGTGGTGGGTGGGTATTGTATGTGGGTGGTGGGGTGATATTTGTATGTGGGCTGGTGGGAAGGCTGGTGGGGAAGATTGTATGTGGGTGGAGGGTGATATTGTTGTGGGTGGGGAGGGGGATATTGTATGTGGGTGGGAGGGGGTTATTGTAAGTGGCTGGAGGGTGGTATTGTGTATGTGGGGGGAGGGGGATATTTTATGGCAGTAGGTGGAGGGGGATTTGTTTGTGGGTGGGAGGGATATTGTATGTGGGTAGAGGGGGATCTTGTATGTGGTGGTGGGGATATTGTATTGTGGGTGGAGGGGATATTGTATGTGGGTGGAGAGGGATATTGTATGTGGGTGGCGGGGGATATTGTATGTGGGGGGCGGGGGATATTGTATGTGGGTGGACGGGGATATTGTCTGTGGGTGGAGGGGGATATTGTATGTGGGTGGAGGGGGATATTGTATGTGGGTGGAGGGGGATATGTCTGTGTGTGGAGGGGATATTTGTAGTTGGTGGTTGGGGATTTTGTTTGTGGGTGGAGGCGGGGATATTGTATGTGGGTGGAGGAGGGGAAATTGTATGTGGGGTTAGGATGGGGGAGATTTATGTGGTGGAGGGGGATATTGTAGGTGGGCCGGTGGGGGATATTGTTTGTGGGGGCCGGTGGGGGATATTGTATGTGGGCCGTTGGGGGATATGGTTGGAAGTATTAGCCCTGTTGTCTATGATATGTGAGACAGGACAGATATGTGACTTCACTTGGTATTGTTCTCTTAACATACAATTTTTTTTTTTTTTTCTCCTTTTTGCATACTGTATGATGTGGTATAATTGGGCGCATTTTTTTTTTTTTTTTTTTTTTGTCTAGAGGCCGGCTTTTTTTTTTTTTTTGCTGGGGGCGGGGCGACCGGGTTGCGGGGGGCGGGGTTTGACGGGGGGGAGGGGGACCATGTCGCTTAAGCATGTAAGGGGCCCTGAAATTTCGTTTTGGCTGCCCTGCCAGCAGCCAGTGTAATATCTGAGCGGACCTCTCAGCACAGCCGGGTGGGAGTTTTTTTTTCCCATTACAGACAAACGAATCTGGCTTTCCACAGATAAATGTGGGTCGCTTGACTTTCATCAAGTGAATAGGCATGGATCTCTGATGATGTTGTGGCCCCCAAAGCCCAGGTCCCCCAAGTTGCTGGTTTTTACTTCACATTCCTCTCCAAAAAAAAATGGTCCTTTAAAAAAATATTTTTTTAAAAAGAAATTTCTTACTGCAATTTTTATTTTCAATTTTCCCCAAAAGTTCTTTTTTTGGGGTTTTGCTGTGAGGGGAAATAAAAGACCCAAAGGTTTCATGACAAAACCTATTCCATTTCTCACTTATCTTTAGAATTTTTACTTTCAATGGTTTTGGGGTCATGTTGCCTCCAATTTTTAAAAGTCTGGGGAAGTCATATTTTTAAAATTTTTTTGGGGTCTGTTGTGGAATACGCAAAAAATCATGGCCTTTTGGAACGAAATTGGCTTCTAAGTGGCATTTCCCTTTTCAATTTTTAACATGGCTGAGAAGTATTTTTATAAAAATTTTTTTGGGGGTTTTTTGAAATGCACAATTTCTAAGGTCCCTTTTCTAAAAAATGTTGTTTTTAAAAAGACATTTGTTCTTCACAATTGTCCAAAGTGGCTCAAGGGTCATGCTTTGAATTTTTGGAGGCATTTTGCTGTGACATGCAGCTATACTACAGGTCCTATTCTAAAAAAATGTTGTTTCTAACAGACATTTGTTCTTCACAATGGTCAAGAGTGGCTCAAGGGTGATGGTGCTGTCAGAAAAAGATATAGGTAGGACACTGTTAATGGACACATATTGCAAAATGACTTGTTTTTGCAAGATCTTTAACATAGCTATCAATCCCTTTATTGAGACAACCCATTTAATACAATTAAAAAAGAGAAACAAAGACATGGTGGGATTCCATCCGATTTTAAAAATGTGTTTTCTAGAATTAAAGTACTAAAAAACTTGCATGTACAAAATAGCTGGTAAAAAAATTCCTCTGAATTGTATAAGGGAGGTACAAGAAAACTTGACCAGATGTAGGTTATTCAGAGGACATGGAGTATGGAGCATGGACAGAGAACAAAGTACAGAGACCATTTCCTCCAGCACGTTGAGTAAAATGAGAAAAAGAATGCCAAGATAAAGGGCACCTGGGTGTAACAGGAGCGTTAACCACCAGTATTTCCAAGTGAAGCTTAATTGGTCCACACTCATACGGAGGGGCAAGCGCTACCCAGGTATTGACTGTGTACTGAGGAAGGCTGGAGTTCTCACACTTCCGCTTCCGCACTCTGCTTCAGCACGACAGTTTTCGTTGCTGCGTCATCAGGGCATTTTAACCTGCGTGTTAATAGATGACGGACGCCAGCCTGGGCTCTCACCGCACCCACTGTAACTCCGGCCCTGGGTCATGCTGTGGCCCAGGACAGGTATAGTCAATGTCCAGTGAAACTAAAATGGTGGTTGAAAGACTCCTTTTTCCGGCACTTTTTAAATCTGGGGGTCATGCAGGTTTGGGGCTCATGCTGCGTTCCAGGACAGGGATATTCAATGTCCAGTTCAAGTAAAATGATGGTTCATTTTCATACTGCATTCTTCCACTTTTTAATTTGTGGGTGATGCAGGTTTTAGGGTCATGCTGTGGTACAAGACAGGGATAGTGAATGGTGTGTGACTTTTTCTGTGGCTATCGGGCATTTTTTCTTCTAACATTTTTTCACCCTGCTCAGCTCGACGTATCTCACTGCTTTGTTTCTTAGCCAGTCTAATCGCTGCTCTGTGCTCAGTCAGTCTAACTTTCACTGATCTCATAGTTTGTCCCACATAAACATAACCACAGGGACAATTTAGCATATATACCACTTGGTCACTATCGCAGGTATGAAAACCACGAATTTTTATGTTATAACCCTTCGTTGGATGTTGTATCATTTCACCTTTAATAATGCTAGCACAGTTCTGGCATTTAAGGCAGGCAAAAGTGCCCATCCTCGTACTCCGAGCTGAGCAGGGTGAAAAAATGTTAGAAGAAAAAATGCCCGATAAAACATCTAAAAAAACACTTAAAAAAATATACGGTGAGACTACTGTCGCAAGGCAGTTCGCCGAGGCTCGCCACGATGTGTGCGAACTACGCTGGTGTGTCTTGGAAAAAATCTGGAATGATGCGAAATCTGCTGCAACAGTTAAATTATTAAAAAGAGAGGCATATTGGATTGCTACTTTAGAACCACTTACTCCAAAGGGTCTAAATGAGAATTTTAATTTGAGGATGTTCCTGTAGAATTGCATTGCCCTAGTGTCATCATAGGGTTAATTGTCTTTAATGTTTTACCTATTTAAGGAGGTAGTACTCACCGACGTGCATGCTTGAGGAAGGGGAGGAGCGTTCCCCGAAACGTTGCACCTGCCGTACATTCAGTTCCGCTCTGATTGTCGGCGTCTCTGGCTCACCGTATCGGGAGCATTGTCCGGACTCCATTGCTTGCCGTGTGTTTGGCTCTGTCCTCTATCATCGGCATTGCTGGCTCACCATATCAGGAGCATCGTCTGGACTTCAACACGAACGGCTGGGTAGCCGCAACAAAAACTGAGTATCTATCTTTACTTTGACATTACTTGACATGCTGTGAACCTCGGCTCAATGTCAATAAGTGTTGGTGTTTTTAAGAAGATTTATTAAAGTTTATATATTTTTAACTGGTTCTAGCAATCTACTTTAAACTTGTCAACAGTATGGCCACATCGCCAGAGAGTGTCGCAAACGAGTAAGGGCAGAGCCGGGGTTAAACTACCAACCGCCGCAGTAGCTGGGTGTCCTGTGGCGGGGCAACAGAAACCAAAGCCCATGCGATCTTTACGCCAGTAGTCCTGTTATGGAAGCAGAGCTAGAAGGCAGAAAGGTGCACTGTCTAGTTGATACTGGGTCAGAGTGTACCCTGATGCCCTTGGAGTTCTTTGAGAGACACTTCGGGCACATGATGGAGCCAGAAGATGGCAGCATCATTAGGCTGACGGCAGCCAACAATGGTGAGCTGGATGTACAAGGGATAGTATGGATGCAGGTCCGACTGTTTGGACAAGACATTGGCAAGAAGGGAGTTGTGCTGGTGGACCCAC
>JAODAL010046153.1:0-31219 GCA_025379985.1 Phyllomedusa bahiana | reverse complement strand
AGTTTTTCAAAGCTCTTGAAAACAGCGAGATCGAAAGCAGGTCCACGGTCAACAACATGCTTTTGGACATTTCATAATGTTTGACATATTCACAGTAGAAGGCGATGGCAGTTGTTTTGGCTGTTAAACCCTTTAACTGGTACTACAAAAACCCCATTTGGAGTAATGATCCCCATTGTCAACGCATAGGTGTATCCGGATCTGGTAGGAGCCAACTTCACATGGTCTAGGGCAACCAACTCCTTAGGTTTGTGAGAGGTGATAGGATGCAGAGGAGCTTGGGCTTCCTTCTTGCCGGCCTTGGTCAGATTGCATGCTGTACACTCACTACACCAATTCTCTATATCTGTTCGCATTCCAATCCAATAAAACCTCTGTCTGATAGTGGCTTCTGTTTTGTGAACCCCAAAATGGCCAGACTGGTCATGGTAGGCATCCAAGACAATTTTGGCATCCTCTCTATGGATCAGAATCTGATGGAGTCTTTCTCCTGAACAGGATCCGGGGTATCCGAGGATCAAACCTTTTGTGGATGAAACAGCCCTGTTTCTCTGTCTCCATAGGCATCTCAACTCAACATCAGGATACTGTTTTCTCAGCCGTATAGGAATTCTTCCTGCTGTCAGATAATCAAAAATCTCTCCCAAGACACGAGATTCACTTTGAATGGTTTTCTATCTGGAAGACTCTTGCAAGGGATTTGACTTTTGCTTAGAAACTCCATCAGCCTGAGTAGCGGCAACAGCACACTGCGTGGGGAACCTCTGGTAGAACGCTGGCATTTCAACATCTTCCCATTCATCCTCTTCTGGAGGTTCTTCAACTGTAGGCAGACGTAATAAGTAGTGTTGAGCGATTACGTTGACTATCGTCATCGGATCGATGGTCGATGACGGCAATAACCAATAAGATATTCGATGGTCGATGATAGATTATCACCGATGACCATTAAAGTTATGGGAGAGCAACAACTCCTTCATTCTTACACCCAAACAGGGTGGAGAAGCTGGAATTAAAATCCACAACAGTCAAATGGATACGTGCAACACCTTAGGCAACACACTGAGGATATAAAAGCCACAGAAAAAAAAACACCCACCATTCACTATCCCTGTCTTGTACCACAGCATGACCCTTAAACCTGCATCACCCACAAATTAAAAAGTGCCAGAAGGCAGTATGATTTGAACCATCATTTTACTTAAAACTGGATATTGAATATCCCTGTCCTGGAACGCAGCATGACCCCCAAAACTGATGACCCAGATTAAAAAGTGCAGGAAAAAGGAGTCTTTAAAACCCACCATTTTAGTTGACCTGGACTTTGGGACTATATCTGTCCTGTACCGCAGAATGACCATTAAACCTGTCTGACCCACAGATTAAAAAGTGCCGGAAATAGGAGTCTTCGAACCACCATTTTAGTTTCACTGGACATAGACTATCCCTGTCCTGGGCCACAGCATGTGCCCCAAACTTGCATGACCCACAGATTAAAAAGTGCCAGAAAAAGGAGTAATTGAACCACCCATTTAGTTGAAATGGACATTGACTTTATATGTGCTGTACCGCAGAATGACCATTAAACCTGTCTGACCCCCAAATTAAAAAGTGCTGGGAAAAGGAGTCTTTCAACCACCCTTTTAGTTGAACTGGACATTGACTTTATATGTGCTGTCCGCAGAATGAACCATTAAACCTTTTCTGACCCCACAGATTAAAAAGTGCCAGAAATAGGAGTCTTTGAACACCAATTTTAGTTGAACTGGACATTGACTACTATCCCTGTCCTGGGCCACAGCATGAGCCCCAAACCTGCATGACCCCAACATTTAAAAAGTGAAGGAAAAAGGAGTCTTTCAACCACCATTTTAGTTTCAACGGACATTGAATTTACCTGTCCGGGCCCAGCATGAGCCCCAAAACCTGCATGACCCCAGATTAAAAAGTGCCGGAAAAAGGAGTCTTTCAACCACCATTTTAGTTTCACGGGCATTGAATATACCTGTCCTGGGCCCAGCATGAGCCCAAACCTGCAGGGACCCCAGATTAAAAAGTGGGAAAAAGGAGTCTTTCAATCCCTTTTTAGTTGAACTGGACATTGACTATACCTGTCGTGGACGCAGTATGACCATTAAACCTGTCTGACCCCCAAATTAAAAAGTAACCGGGAAAAGGAGTCTTTCAATCACCATTTTAGTTGAACGGGACATTGACTATATCTGTCCTGTACAGCAGAATGACCATTAAACCTGTCTGACCCACAGATTAAAAAGTGCCGGAAAAAGGAGTCTTTCAACCACCATTTTATTTTCACTGGACATATACTATCCTGTCCGGGTTGCGCTTGCCCCTCCTATTATGAGTGCAGGCCCAAATTTGGGAGCTTCACTTGGAATACTGGTGGTTAACGCTCCTGTTCCACCCAGGTGCCCTTTTTCTTGGCATTCTTTTTTCTCATTTTACTCAACTGCTGGAGGAATTGTCTTTTGTACTTTTTCTCTGTCCGTGCTCCATACTCCATGTCCTCTGAAGAACCTACATCTGGTAAAGTTTTCCTTGTACCTCCCTTGTACAATTCAAAAGGAATTTTTTTACCAGCTATTTTGTACATGCAAGTTTTTTAGTAGTTTAATTCTAGAAAACACAATTTTTAAAAATAGGATGGAATCCACCATGTCTTTCTCTTTTTTAAATTGTATTAAATGGGTTGTCTCAATACAGGGATTGATTGCTATGTTAAGATCTTGCAAAAACAAGTCATTTTGCAATATGTGTCCATAACAGTCGGTCATACCTATTTCCTGTTTCTGGACAGCACCATCACCCTTCAGCCACTTTGACAATTGTGAAGACAAATGTCTGTAGAAACACATTTTTTTTTTTAATAATCAGGACTGTAGTATAGCTGCATGTCACAGCAAAATGCCCCCAAAATTCAAAGCATGACCTTGAGCCACTTTGGACAATTGTGAAGAACAATTGTCTGTTAGAAACATTTTTTTTTTATAATAGACTGTAGTATAGCTGCATGTCACAGCTAAATACCCCAAAAAAATTAAAAGCATGATCCTTGAGCACACTTTGGACAATTGTGAAGAACTAATGTTTGTTAGAAACAAATTTCTTTTTTTTTAATAGGACTGTTGTACTTGCGGTTGCATTTCAAAGCAGCATGACCCAAAAAATTATAAAAATGAACTCTCAGCCACTGTTAAAAATTTATGAGGAGAAATGCATTAGAAGCACAGTTTCTTTTTCCAAAAGGGACATGATCTATAGCTTTATCTCACGCACATGACCCAAAATTATATAATATGACTTCTCAGCTCCACTATTAAAATTGTGAGGGGAGAATGTCACTTAAAGGCCACATTTCGTTCCAAAGGACATGATTATTGCTGTATCTCACAGCATACATGACCCAAAAAATTATAAATATGAATTCTCAGCCAATATAAAAATTGTGATGAGAAGAAAATGCCGTTAGAAGCACATTCTGTTCCAAAAGTACCATTAATTATAGCTGTATCTCACAGCAAATGACCTCAAAACATTGGGACAATGCGGAAAACTTCTAAAAGATTAAGTGAGGTAAATGGAATACGGTGTTGTCTGAACCTTGCTGATCTTTTAAGTCTTCCTCACAGTAACCAGCAAAATGAACTGTGGGAAAAGAGTATAAAAATTGTCAGTAGAGAAATTATCGTGATTTAAAAAAAAGTGGGTTTCAAGGAGGACCTTCTGTTGAGAGGCATGTGGAAGCTAGACCGGGCAACTAATCGGTGACCTCGGCAATGCGGCCACATACATCATCAGAGATCCTTGCTTGGATTCATCTTGTGAAGTCAAACGATCCACATTATCTGTGAAAGCCGGATGCGTTTGTCTGTAATGACTCCTCCAGCTGTGCTGAAGGTGCGCTCAGATATGACGTGGATGATTGTTGGGCAGGACCAACACCCTATGGCCGTGGCAAGCGGAGCTCGGGCCATTCGTCCAATTTTTGGGGGATACCCAGAGTCTATTGGGTCGGAACACATCCAAGAAACATCGGTGTTGAGATCGCCAGACAGATAGTGTGTGCACATGATCTTAAGCTGGTATCTGTGTGTCTGGATGTGTGCCCTGCATTGCAAGCATGGTGAGGTGGTAAATAAGATTGACCAGAGGTCACCCATTAGGCTTCTAGCCACCTGTCGCCTGTTGTCGATGCTGCCGCTACGCCTACTGGCCTCTCTACTGCTGTCAAGACGCAGATGTTGTTCCACAGTTGACATTTGATTAACGTAAATCAAGACACAACAGATGTCTCCAGTTGATCAATCAGGCAAGGTCTCCCATTTCTGCATTTTTACTCTCTATTTGGGGGGGTGGAAGGAAAGTGCTGAGGTTTGTTTTGTACCGGGGATCCAGAGAGGGGCCACCAGTAACTAGTTGTCACATTTTGCATGGCCTTATGCCGGAGGATCTTGTTGGAGAGAAATGGAGCATCCAAGCAATCATGTGAGAGATGGAAGCCTTGTTTCCCCAAGCCTCTGGTCGAGGGGCACTAGCAAACTGACTCTTCTAATCTTCATTCCTCGCCTCAAATTCCGCTGCCGAACCTCTTTCCAAGGGCAGGGACGTCGGTAAAGTCGGTGATAGAATACTCCTCCTGTCCTCCTCCTCCGCTGCCTCCGGCACAGCTTCAACACAGCCATGACTTGCCTGAGATGATGAACCTCTGAGAGCCTGATGCCATGACTTGCACTAGCCTTGGACCCGAACTACTGTAATCGAAGACCGCGATAAATGAGATGAACTGTCGGGCATGTGGATTCGTGGGAGTGAAAAGGCTACGTGTCCGCATCTGTGTCCGTCTCTCCTCCGTCGGCTGCGGGACTGTTGTTTCAGAGTGGTCCAACGATCGTTTCAGAACTAAGATCACCACAATTGCTCATGCTGAAAGGCATCGTCCGCACTGACCATTTGGTGGCTTCTTTCAAAACTGGCAAGGATGGTGCAGAGCTCTTTCCACTGCATAACTTCGGTGCTCAACACCCCTAGGTCCGCACCGGCTGCTTGTAAGGCCATGTGTCACTTCGTACTGCGTAATGGAATGTGCGCTGCTGCACAATCGCTGGATCATGTGTGAGGGTGGAATACCAGCGCGTTGCCATGTCAACATGAGACGATGGTTGATAGGGACTAGGCCGAGTTGAAGCTGCAATGCAGCCAGGCGGGACGAAGCAGGGTCGCGAACGGGCGGAGGAAGAATGCGAACTTAGACTTCGAGACTTCCACAGCAAGGCAGTTCAGACCCGGTAGCATTTTAGAAAAAATTTCTGGACGACAAGGTCATGACATGTGCCAGGCAAGGGATGTGGCTCCCAGCCTACCGACCTTAAGGGCCGGCAGAAGATGTCGCCCGTTATCGAACACAACTTTGCCTGGCACAAGGTTCTGGCACCCAGCCAGCGCTTGGTCTCGTTACTAAGAGCAGTCCACAGCACCTGACCTGTATGTGGAACGGTCTCCAAGACCAGAATAATTTCACACGGCTGGTTTCTCTGGGCCGTGATGCACCAGAGCGGACTTGGTGGAAAAGAGCCCTGCACCATCCTGCGGTTTGAAAGGAGCGTGCGCCGAGCCTGTGAGCCACCGTCATGACCAGAACACATCCACCCAAGCTCACCCGTGAGCTGTCACAGAGTTCTAGCAGGCCTTGGCCCGTTGTTTGCTAGTCCTGTGTAGGTGGTGAGAATGACTTTCCGGAACAAGACTGCAGGACAAGCGCTTGAAATTTTAGATGACACGGTGGGGCAGGGCAGAGGGACGGCTTTTATGGCAAAGAAATGCCTGCTCGATCTTGGTATTGGGGGCAGGCAAGGGCACATGACGTGGCGGGGAAACCCTTACTGTGTACACCAGACGGAAAGGAACATTTAAAAGGCCAAAGCCTGGCAATGCTGACATTCAGGCTTTTGGCTTTGGGATGGTTCGGGTTAAAAGTGTTCCTCTTCTGCTCCCATCCTGGAAGACAGAGGGTGGCTGCTAGACTGGCCGCTGAAACGGCTGCAGGCGCAAACTGGCGGAAGGAGAAGGGGGTAGGATGGGTTCTGGTGGTGCTGGTGGATCGGGCGACGGAGAGGCGAAAGGGAGGCGACCCTGATCTTACTCTGAGAGACATGGGAGCTGGGGAAACGCTTGGTGGTGGGGGGAGGAGGGCGGAGACAAAAGGTGTACGTGGTTGGAGCCCGCGTCGGTCGGGCCTTTTTTGGCCCAAAGTGTTCCCCTCCTTTTAAACCATGCATTCGCTGATGGACAGACATGTTGGGGGTGGTTAAACCCCCTAAGGTTTTTCCCCTTACTTTGCTTTACGGCAAAGGGGGCAATGACATCACTGGATGAATCAAGGCTTGCTCAAAGAAGGCCCAATTTGAGAGGCCCGGACCTTTTTGACGGGTAACGAGGAGGGGGGTTTTCGCTGCCCGTGCGGGCGTCATATCACGGATTTTCTGCGCCCGCCCTCTCCCTTTTGAGGGGGGGACCCTTACGACACTACCCCATCGTTTTTCCTCCCGCCAGGATGAAGCGCCGAAACAAATTCTGCTGAAAAACCACTGAATCCGCAATGTGTCATCATCATCATCATAAACTAGGGACTTCGTCGTCCTGACATTCTGCATCCAGGAGCTCGGGGGCTACAAGAAAGAGGGATGCAAGGCGTTGCCGACAGCCCGGGATTTTTGCTGATTGCCCGCTTCCTTCTCCCCTCTGAGGGATCAGAAACTGTGGCAGAGCAAAAAAAATCACCCTTTGGGCCCTCTTGATTTTTTAAACACCCCTTCTGACCCCAACTGCATTTTGTCATAAAAGAGGTCTTCAGAAAAGGATTATCCACAGTGCTGGGTACATATTTAACTTTAAGCTGCTTCATGTTGGACGATCTGATGATCTGATGCCTTTTGTGGCCGTGACTGGGGGACGAGGAGGTAAGCGCGGAGCAGGTTGCATTAACCACTGAAGGACAGTTTGGGCGATGCTGTTTTTACTGTTTTTTACGGGGCCCTGACCCAGCGATGACGGGCCCCTACCCTGCAATAACGATCCGCTGGAAGGGTTGTTGCCGCCCTGGAAAGGGGGACCCCTTTTCTCTCGTCCCTCTACCTCCATGCCCTACCCCCCTCTTTGCTCGTTTCCCCACCGAATTTTCCCCCATTCAAAAATTTAAAAAAATTTGAGAAGGGTATGGAAGAGTTTTGGAAAGTCCTTATTTAAAAAACGGCAAATACGCATTCCTTTTAAATCCCTCAAAACAAAAAAAAATTGCTGGTTCAAATTTAACTGCGGTGGCTATCAACAAAGCTGGCCTGCGAAAATGAAAAAAAACTATCAAATGTATACGGATAATAAAAAAGTATTTTTTGGCATCTATCAATTTACCTTGGGGAAACTAAAGCTGTATTCAAATTTAACTACAAAGTAGCTCTATTCAAAGCTTGACTGACCAAAAATAAAAAAACACTTGTCTGAAATGTTTTACGGGGTAATAAAATTTTTTTTTGCCCTATCAAATTTAACCTGTGGTGACTACAAATTGCTGTATTCAAATTTTAAATGCAAGTAGCTCTATGAAAAAGCTTGACGACCCAAATTAAAAAAAAAACCCGTCTGAAATGTATACGGGGTAAGAAAAAAGGGATTTTTTTGGGACCCATCAATTTATCTGTGGTGACTACAAAAATTTCTGTATTAAATTTTTAATAAAAGTAGCTCTATGAACAAAGCTGACGCCAAAAGGAAAAAAACACCTTTCTGAAAAGTAAAACGGGATAATAAAAGGGGTTTTTTTTTTGGGCCCTTTTTCAATTCACCTGGGTGCTACGAAAATTTCTGTATTCAAATTTTTTTAATACAAAAAAACTTAGAACAAAGCTTGACTGACAAAAAGTGAAAAAACACCGTCTGAAATGGAACGGATATTAAAAAGGTATTTTTGGGACCTTTCAATTTTACCTGTGGTGACTACAAAATTGCTGTATTCACATTTAAGTGTAAGGTGCCTCAAAAACAAAGCTGAGTGTCCCAAAATGAAAAAACAATATCTGAAATGTATTCGGAATTAAAAGGATTTTTGGCACCTTTCAATTCACCTGTGGGGATACAAAATTGTGTTTTCACATTTAAAATGCAAGGTGCCTCAAGAACAAAGTTTGGGACTGCGCCAAAATGAAAAACACGTATCTGAAATTTATTTAGAAATAAAAGGGTTTTTTGGCACTATCAACCGTGCTGACTACAAAAATTGCGGGTTCAAAATTTTAAAGCAAGGTGGCTATACAACAAAGCGGGGAAAGGGCAAAATTGAAAAAGAACCCTATCTAAATGTATATGATAAAAAAGTCTGTTTTGCACCTAACAAAGAGACCTGCAGTTACTAGAAAAAATGTGTATCCCAATATAAATTAGGCTGCCCAATATCCAGGAAAAAATTCAATAGAAAAACTGTTAATAATAAAGCTATTGCAGTGCAATGTTTCACTAAGTTTGGTGAACTTTTTCCGTTTCTTTATAGAGCTTTTCTGTTTCGCCCGCACACCCCCCACCCTCCCTGCTCCCCTGACTTTACAGCGGTAGATGCTCCTTTAAAATTCTTACCTAACTACATAAAATCTTCAAATCTCTGATCTAACTAAGTTGTAAGGATCACAGCTAACAGTAGAGCTTCTCTGTGAAGAAATAGAATAATTTCACTGAGCTGTTAGGACACAGGCGGGAGCGCACGTCCTACTGCTATGAAACGCTGACAGACACTGATCATGAACAGGAAGGGGCTGTTTCTAATGTAAAACGAGGTCATGTGATTTTTCCAGCCAATCGCAACCATACACATCCCAGTCATGACGTCGCACACACATCTCACCCTGCTCTCTTCTGTAAGCTGATTTGCTGGCCGCCAAAATGACAGGAAGCGCCGAAAATGGCGCGATATTAATAGATGATGCACAGATTTTAACCTAAATTATCGCATGCTCTAAAAATTTCGATCAACATAAAAACTGTTCCAATTTCAACTTTGTCGATAATAATCGCTCAACACTATTAGTGAGTGATAGAGGTATTATACAGATGCATTTGTATTACTAGGGCTGGGACTTGGGGCCACATGTATGAAAACTGTCTAGGTTTATTTGTTGCCCATAGCAACCAATAAGAGTGCTCCTGTCATTTTTCCAGAGCACTATATGAAATGAGAGGGGCGCTTTGATTGGTTGCTATGGGCAAAAAAGTGAGTTTTAGATCTAGATAGTGTTCATACATGTGGCCCTTGGTGTTAGCCTTGGAGTGACAAAAAACAAACAAAACAGAGGTGGCTGCCACTAAACTCCAGCACTAGTAATACAGAGGCATCTGTCAAAAAACTATTTTACTAACACTGAAAAAAATTATAGAAAATTCCCTGAAACAACACAAAAATGCTTTATTTAAATAAACATTCCCCGACAACATCCCTTATTGAGCATTTTATTAAATAAATAGATCCAACACTGATCTAACATAGTTCGTGGGGAAACCTGTCAATTACAAAAGCACTAATCAGCATTTGACTGACAGCTATCTAAAGTGCCCAGGGCAGCATGAATATTGAATATGGGCATACATATAGGTAGCCGCCACTTCTAGATAGGTAGGCTCAATTAAGCAGGTAGTTCCCAAATTAGTTAGCCAAAACCATGCTATTAGCCTCCCACTCTGTATCTAACTAGATAGGCCACCCATTACATGGTAAGAAACTTGTAGGTAGGTAGCTAGTGTTGATAGTAGGTAGGGCCCCAATCAGACAAGCCCCAGGTACGTACATAGAAAAGGCTCTATGTAGGTTATCAAGACCCCAGGTAGGTAGATATGTAGGCAGGCAAGGTTCCAGGTAGGCAGCAAGATGGCAAGGTGCCATGTAGGTAGGTGAGGCCCCATGTAAGTAACTAGGAAGTCAGACAGGGCGCCAGGTAGGTAGGGGCTTCAGATAGGTAGGTAGGAAAAGTTTCAGTTAGGGAGGTAGACAAGGGTCTAGATAGATAGTAAAACAGGCAAGGCTTAGGTAGGTGGGCAGGTCTCAGATAGGTAGGTAGACCCCCATTAGATAAGTAGGTAAACCGTAGGTAGGTTGGCAAGCCCCAGGTAGGAAGAAAAGCTACAGGCAGGTCTGGAAATAGGCCCAAAATAGAGAGGTTGGTTGGCCCCAGGTAAGTTGGGTGTTATGCCCCAGGTAGGTACATTGATAGAGCACAGGTAGGAAAGCAGGTAATCTTCAGGTAAATAGGTAGACCGTAAGTTGGTAGGCCCGAGGAAAGTAGGCCTCAAGAAGGTAGGTTGGTAGGCCCCAGGTAGGTAGGTGGATATGACCCAGAAAGGAAAACTGGTAGGTTGGCACCAGTTAGGTTGGTAAATAGGCCCCAAGTAGGTAGGTAGGCACCAATTAGTTAGGTATAGGCCCCAGGTAAGTAGGTAGATGGTAGGTATGCCCCAGTTATGTAGGTAACTAGGCACCAGGTAGATGGATAGGCAGTAAGTAGGCCTGAGTTAGGTTGGTAGGCACCAGGTAGGTAGGTATGCCCTAGATAGGTACATAGGCAGTAGGCAGGCTCCAGATATGTAGGTAGGTAGGTAGGTAAACCAAAATTAGCTAGGCCGGCCCCATTAGTAAAAAAATAAATAAATAAATAAATAAAAACTCACCTCTTCATGCAAGCCAGCTTCTTTAATCAAAGCTCAGTGTAGGTGGTGCGATTATTATTATTTATTTTAAAGTGCCATTGATTCCATGGTTCTGTACATTCAAGGGGGGTTACATACATAACATATGTCAAACGAGTACAATTATAACGATGAATGACTTACAACTGGCCCAACAGAGGGAGAGATGACCCTGCCCGCAAGGGCATACAATCTACCTTATCACATTGCCTGGGTCAAGTCATGCGGCCAACATCTGTTAGGCCTACAGTGTAAGGCCATAGGCTTAGTAGGTTGAATAGCGGGGCAGGGCACTGGTGGCACTCTGTTAAAGGCTTCTTCTCGAGTGCATCTGTCCTCGATCCCCGGGCATGCCTCTGAATGCTCAGAATAGAGTCTCTGGACATTCTATGGCAGGATGCGCCAACCAGACTAGGCCAGCTGCGGTGGCGCGCTCCATAGCAGGCATTGTAGCACTTTAACAAAAAATAGTTTTTTATCATTGAGAACAATGTTTATGCATCACAATATTCTGATAGCCATAAAGCTTTTATTATTACTTATACTGACATTTGGAGTTTATATGACTTTTTGATCACTTTTAAATTTATATTTTGTGCGGCAGAATGAACAAAAAACTAGTGTAGGACAAATTTAGATTAACTTGATTTACACATAATAGTAGGGCAAGAATACAGATGGATTCTGTCCAATTCAAAAATTGGATCAGATATGAGAATGCCTTACCTCAGTAGACTGCATTATGGAAGGCTATTGATGACACATAATATGTGTTGAAAAAATACTCACAAACCCCCGGCATCTTAAGATAAATATAGATGAGCCAGTTCATGATGAAGATAGGTTGCTATGATGGCTGATGCAAGCTTTGCTAGCTGTCCTACACTAGTTTCTACTCTGTATTCTCCCTTATGAACCTGTTGGAGAAACATATTTTTTAGATTTTTTTTGTCTGGAGAATAATTAGAGCTTGTCGGAGTATATAGGTGTAGTCATTTCCATATTATTTAGCGGCTTCTGTATACACTATTTAAGGCTATTTGTATCCTCTAGGCATAGTGCAGGAGTTGATAAGGTTTTTTTGCCGTGTAGGGTCGTCCTTGTCAGGGCAGTATTTTGTTAGCGTTTAATAGGGATTTTTTGTCCCCTTTATGGACCATTTTAGATATGTGTACAAATAAAGGTTATGTTTTATTATTTCCTTTGGGAGGATGTACCTATTTTGTACTGTGGATTTTTTTCACAATATAGAGATAACAATACAAGGATAAAGCACACAGTGATATTACAATACAAAGATAACAATACAAGAATAATGCACACAGTGAAGTCACAATACAGAGATGACAATACAAGTATGATGCACACAGTGATGCACAGTATAGGGATAAAAAAAATTGCACATCCCTTATGTGGCAGGATAGACCTCCACAGACAAGATACACATCAAAATAATGTCTTTTTAGCATAGGTTTGGGGGGTCTGTATCATCATGGGTGATATGAGATATACACACCAAATATGTTATGAACAGAGCCTAAGTTGTCAGTTCTTGCAGATGCTTACAGTTAAGCTGTGCTTTTCCAACCCATAGTTAATGCTACTGCTTTGAAGAACCATCATATATCATTTTCTGTTCTGATGGCCAGTTGTCAAGAGGTCTTTTGAACCAAGCTACAGTAAAATACATATCAGGTCGAAATCTTAAGAAAACCTTGTAAAACAAGCTGAGGCATAAGAAATCTGTGACTCCACCATATGTCAAAACATGAAGGGAGGATTTATGTTGCAAGCCTCAGTCTTTTACAGTTTGCAAATATGACATTAGCTGTAGAGTACACACTATAAATATGTCTGGATTGTGGAATAAGCTTAGTACAGTACATAGCAATTTATACATATAGACATTTTACGGGTTTTTGAGCTTTGCAATATTTCTTCGTGATGCAGTGCTGTAAGGTAGAGTATTTAGATGCTGTTTTTATGATTTCTAGCCTTGGCTCAAACTCTTCATAACTTTTCATGCTTGAGCTATATTTTGATTCCCTTTGAACAAAGTTATCTCCTTGAGTATTGAAAGCTATTGCTAACTGTCTTAGTATATTATTTATACCAAGTAACCTTCAATGTTTAAAGAATAGGAGATACCATGTGGTTTCAGATAGTGGCCTTGAAGAGAGTACACACACTGATCTGTTCTAGGGCTAGCCAAGCATAGGATGGCCTTGTATTCTAATGAATAGAATCCAACAGCCTCTCTGCTACTATAGAGATATAGTTATGGTTTGCAAGCAGATTATTTAAATATGGAGACTTTTATAAATACATTTGAATAAATACAAATATACATTAACCTACATGAAAGCCCAAGGTCGTTCCTATTTAAACTACCTTTTAAAATTGTGTTGACTACAGTGGATTGCAAGAGTATTCATTCCTCATTTTTAAATGTTACAGCCACAAGCTTTAATGTATTTTATTGATATTTCATGTGGTAGAAAAACACAAAGACACAAGTATTTGTAAAGTATAAAGAAAATGATAATATTTGCAAATTAAAAAACTGAACAGTGTGGCAGGCATGTGTATTTAGCCCCACTGAGTCAATTCTTTTTAGGACCACCTTTAGCTGCAAAGATGGTTGCAGTCTGTTGGGGGGATATCTCTACCAGCTTTGAACATCTAGAGGCTGGAATTTTTATCCATTCTTCTTTTCAAAATAGCTCTAAATCAGTCAGATTGGCGAATGTTTGTGAACAGCAATTTTCAAGTCCTGCCACAGATTCACAATGGGATTTATGTCTGGAGTTTGAGTCATTTTAACACATGAAAATGCCTTGTTTTAAACCATTCCATTGTAACTTTGGCTTTATGTTTTGGATCATTGACCTCATGGAAGGTGAACGTATTGCCCCAGTTTCAGGTCTTTTGCAGCCTCTAACTGTTTTTCCTCCACAATTGCCCTGTATTTATCTCCATCCCTCTTCCTATCAACTCTGACTGGTTTCCCAATCTGTACTGAAGTACAGCCCCCACCCAGCATGATGTTGCCACCACCGTGCTTAATGGTGGGGATGGGGTCTTCAGGATGATGTGCAGTTTTGGCTTTTCTCCACACAAAAAAATCAATATTGGTCTCATCTGACCAGGGTATCTTCTTCTACATGCTTGCTGTTTCCCCTACAGAGCTTGCAAACTGCAAATGGGACTTCTTATGGCTTGCTTTCAAAAATAACCACTCATCCATGAAGGCTAGTTTTGGGGAGCACACGACTAATAATTGTCCTGTGGACAGATTCTCCCACCAGAGCCGTGGATCTGTGTAGCTCCTGCAGAGTCACTCTGGGCCTCTTAGCTGTTTCTCAACTTATTGTTCTCCTTGTCTGGTCTGTCAGTTTAGGTGTACTTTCATGTCTTGGTAGGTTAGCAGTTGTGCCATACTCCTTACATTTACAGATAATTGATTGAACATTGCTCCATGAGATGTCCAGAGTTTGGGCTATGTGCCTAAAACCTAACCCTGAAATACAGTTTGCCACAACTTTATCCCTGAACTGTCTGGTATGTTTTTATGGTTTTCCTGATGCTGTTTCTTTACTAATGTTTTCTAACAAACCTTCTGAGGCCTCCACAGCTGTAGTTATACTGAAAAAAATTACATACAGATGTACTCTGTTTACTAATTAAAGACAATTGGTCATTTTTAAATTGCAAAAATTTAAGTTTTTGGCTGTAACATTTACAAATGAGGAACAGTTTAAGGGGCATGAATAATTTTACAACCCACTGTATCCTTTTAAAAGGTTCCATCTGTGTGACATACACAAACAGGAGGCATTTATGGGGTTAACATTTATTCCTTGGACTCTCAATCCTCCAGGCTCTTCTTCACATCTTCTCTGGTCATTGTAAATTAGATATATGTATGTATAGTCTGTCCCGAGCTGCACCACGGCTGCCATGTCTCACTCTTGCTCTGCCTCCTTCATCCCCGTGTATTCATCTCTCCATGCTTCTGCTCCAGTGTGGTCCTCTGCTCTATGCCGGCGCCCATATCCACTCCCTATGGTGCATTGGGTAATCATGTGCGCTGACTCTATATCCTGTTTCCTCTCCCTGTGCACTCTTTCAGTTTATTGGTGATATGTAGAGAGAAAGAGAATTATTGTTCGTTGTGCTTATACTGTGTACCTGACCTCCAGCTAATTACTATTGACATCATTGCTTTCCGGCTGCTCTGTCGTTTGTGCCTGTCGGCGACTACACGCCTGAATGCTGATTCTGTACCATGCTGCAACCTGGTTACCACCGCAAGCAAGTTGTATCAGGGATAACAATCTGAGAGTCTCCCAGTGGAGACACTACTGCCTCATCGAGCCTTTGACTGTCCTATTGATTTCCTGCCTGGCAAAACACCTCCTCCACAAAGAGTTTACACTTTGTCTGTACTGGAGACCCAGGCCATGTCAGCCTATATTAAAGAAAGGGTTTCATCCATAAGTCTTCCTCCACAGCCTGTGCCATATTCTTCTTCATAGAGAAGAAGGATGGTTCACCTCGCCTCTGCATCGACTACTAGGGCCTCAACAAAATAACCATCAAGAACAGGTACCCATTGCCTCTGATCTCCAAGCTCTTCAACCATCTTTATGGAGCCTTTAACACCTGTTACGGATACTTTGAGTATCTTGTGATACCCTTTGGTCTATGCAATGAGCCTGCCATCTTCCAAGACTTTGTTAATGTGATTTTCAGAGACCTCCTATATGTCTGTGTCATATCTAGATGACATCTTAATCTTTTTATCTACTCTTGAAAGTCACCGGAATCAGGTTAGTTTGGTCCTAAGACGTCTGTGTAGCAATTATTTCTATGTCAAACTTGAAAAGTGCATCTTCTAACAATTTAGCCTAGCCTTCCTCAGCTACATCATCTTCAACAAAGGTCTACAGATGGATCCTGGCAAATTGACTGCCATTCTGCAGTGGCTGCTACCAGTCGAACTTCGTGCCATCCAGCGCTTCTTGGAGTTCGCAAACTACTACTTCCAGTTCATCTCAAAATGTTCCCCTATGGTAGTGCCCATAGTGGTCCTTACCAATAAGAACAGTAGCCCCAAACTTTGGCTACCAGATGATGAAGAAGCTTTCACTTGCCTGAAGTCTGTGTTCTCGTCTACTCATTCCATCTGGACCCTGAAAAACCCTTCTTTCTTGAGATGGATGCCTCATCTGTGTAAGCCGGACCTGTTCACACAAAGGAAACTCCTAAGGGCAAAACCACTTTTTCTCCAAGACCTTTTCCCCTGCAGATAGAAATTATATTATTAGGTTAAGAGAATTGCTGACCATCAAATTGGCCTTAGAAGAATGGTACCATCTGCTAGAAGGCAGGTATCTCCAAACGGCACAGCGGTTGAATCCTAGTCAATTTAGGTAGTTGCTAAAGATTTTTGGATTCATCCCAGAATCCGAAAATCTTTGTTACTCATATCTCTACACTACTGGTGGCCTAATCTTGTTTAAGACATCAAAGACTTTGTTCTCTCTTGTGCCTCTTGAGCATGCCAGCTTGCTTCAGCCATTAATCATTCCTGAGCAACCCTGGACCCATATCGCTATGGACTTCATTACTGAATTGACACCATCTTCTAATAATACCGTCATCTGGGTGGTCACGGATCGATTCTCCAAAATGTCGCATTTTGTGCCTTTGCCTGGTTTACCTTCTGCCCCTCACTTTGTCTTCCATTTCTTTCACCCAATTTTTTTGCCTGCATGGATTGCCTCTACATATTTTTTGGACCGAGGACTCCAATTCGTATCTAAGTTCTGGTGTGCCCTTTGTTCCCATCTCCAAGTGAAGCTGGACTTTTCCTCCGCATGCCATCCACAAATTAATGAGTAAGTCGAAGGTGAATCAAATCCTTGGTAACTACTTTAACTATCCCAAACACTTCCCAAATCCAACGAATTAGGAACTCAACAATCTAACCCAACTAGCACAAAAAAAAAATTCCTCTAAAATATAACTTTTAATTCTACACCTTTAAAAAGACAAAAAATCTTAATGTGCAACAAATATATATTTTGGGACATTTATTTTATTAATATATATATATATATAATATATATAAAATATATATAATATATATATATATATATATATATATATATATATAATAAAATACAGGCAGTCCCCAACTTACATCGTTCCGACTTACATACGTCCCCTAGTAATACGAAGACTTATGGGGCGTGGCTGACATTCAACACTGAGTCACGCCCCATGATAACCAAGTGCCAGCATGCCACAGCTGCACATGAGATACAGAACGTTAGGTGAAATCTTCTAAAAAAGGCCACAGACAGCCAAACAAATGTGAAAACTGTTCCTGTACGTCCAAAAACTAAAAAAAAAAGTGTTTTCCTGGAAATTAACATTTAGTTAATTATACCTGTTCCAAACTTACATTCAGTTTATACTAAGAACAAAACCTACAGTCCCTATCCCGATATGTAACCGGGGGATGCCTATATATATATATATATATATATTATTATATATATATATATTATATATGTATATTATATATATAATATTTATAATATTTGAGATAAGGGGGGTACCGCTCGGTGGTACAGCGAGAGGACCCAGGGCACAAATGGAGGACACAGACAGCATTGTAGCAAAAAGTCAGGTTCTTGTCCCGCGGTTTATTGTGCGAAATGACAGCCAAAACGTATGTCATTTTCAATATACAAAGAAAACTCCTGCTCGTCTGAGCGCTAAATAAAACAAAATGTAGCTCCTTACTTTCAGCTTGTAGCTGGAACTTGTGTGTAGCCTCCAGGCCCAGCTTCATGGCCTGTAACTGCAGACAACACCACCCAGTCAGCATGACTAGCTGACATTATATAGCACAGTATGAAAACCTGGCCTGGAACATGGGGGTGCAACCCACCACCCAACTCTTTGACTGTTCCGGTAAAGCCGGGACACGGACTAAGCGGTGTTTCACAGCTCATAAACTACTTGGTTAATACATGTGCCAAACTTGAGCCTAATGCAGTGACCCCAAAATAAGTGCCGGCTTCTACTCCCCCACCGAGGCGCCATGGTCTCTCGGGGGACATGTCTTAGTACTCGCCATTACCTGAGCGAGGAACTTGGGGCCTATGTATTACCCCGTTTACCACTTGCCCTTCGGGGCTTTCTTATCCCCCCCACTCTGCTCAGACTATGGGGAGGAGCACAACTGTGCCTTAAGACAATGGACACGTGACAATACGTCCGCATTGCCTTGCTGAGATACCAGACGATGTTCCCATAGAACTTGTAAGTCCTGTAAGGCAAGAAACCACCTGGTAACCTAGCACATTTTTGTCCCTTTATTCTGGGACATCCATTTTAAAGGTGTGTGATCGGGTGACCAGCCTTAAATGTACTGCCCAACAAATAGTACATTAAGGACTCCAATCCCCACTTAAGAGCCAGGCACTCTCTCTCAATTATGGCGTAATTTTTTCCGCCGATGTTAACTTCCTGCTTAGATAGACCTCTGTGTGTTCTTCACCATTAACTACCTGTGACTGGGACTGCTCTAGACCACATTAGAGGCATCTGCCTGTTCTATAAATTCCCTTTTAAAGTCTGGTGCAATTAACACTGGCCCTCTTACATAAGACCTCTTTTAATTCTGGAAGGGCTTCTTTGACATCTCGTCCCATTTTTACCTATTTGGACTTAGCCCCTGTAGTAAGGTCTGTAAGGGGAGCTGCGATGGTGGCAAAATTTGGGTCAACCTTCGATAATATCCCAGCGATCCCTAGAAAAGCTTCACCTGTTTTTTGGAGGAGATGGTTCTGCGGCCAGTTTTTAATAGCTCCTCTTGTCCATTTGTCGGTCTTAATAACCAGTACAATATTGTACCCCAAGTAGCGAGCCTACTCAAGGACCGATCGCACACTTTTTTTTGGAGGTTTGCCGTCATACCAGCCTCCCGGATGGAGTATATCACTGCCTGGACCTGTACGTAGATGCGTATTCCCGTCTGGTGCTTGAGTAAGTGGGCACCTGCCAGTAACTTTGGTCAGGTCAGGGTGTAATATATCTCCAGAGCCCAGCCGTTCAATTAAATTCAGTCCACCCTTGGCATGGGTAGGCGGTCAACTTTGACACCTATTTAACTCCGGAAGTCATTACAAAACCTGAGAGTGCCATAAGGTATTAGGGATGAGGTCTATGGGACTTGACCCAGCCCACTTTTCTATAACTCCCAAGGTAACATTTTCTGTTACCTCCTTGAGATAGCCTTCCTCTGAGCTTCTGGCACAGCGATAACGGCCTCAGCCTCACCATTTGGCCAGGGTCTGTCAACAAAGCTTGCTCACTAATATTTGTCCTACCTGAGTACTTCTGAGAAGGTCTCTCTATTCCTCTGCAGGAACCTCTCTGACATCATGTAACTGAATTGTCGAACAATGACTGTGATATACCGGACTAGGGTAACTCATGTGCTGGGTACTTTCTTGGCCACCCTGTCTGCTGTAAGAACCTCTCTGTCCTACCAGGATTTTTAGTCAGAGTTGATATGGTAATTTTTATAAGGGCTTCCTTCTCCCTGGCTGGTATACCTTGTAATATACTCGCTTACTTTTTCCCTGACCTCATAGGGGACTTGACATTTAGGAAGGAATTTTACTCTTACAGTTGGCACTAAAACAAACACACGATCACCTGGTTTTTTAAATGACTGACCTCGCAGACCTATTGTATATTCTGGCCTGTGCTTTCCTGAGCTTGTGCTGTGCTCTTTTCGATTGGGCATAACTGCCGTAATCCTGTCTTGATGTCCGCTATGAGGTCTATAACACTGCGGTGTGGGGTTTGTTCCGGTTCCCAGGTTCCTTAGCCATGTCTTACAGCCCTCTGGGATGCCTACCATACAGTAGCTCAAATGGAGAGAAACGTGGAGGCCTCGGGACCTCTCGGATGGAAACATTTAAAATGGTAACAGACGGTCCAGTCCTTTCCATCTTTGTCACTACCTTTTTAAGCCATTTCCCTTTTAGAGTTCGGTTAAACGTATACAGGCCAATCGTCTGGGGATGGTACAGGACGTACGCAGATGGGTGATGTTCAGGAAGCCGAACAGCTTCTTTGGTAATTTTTGACATAAGGGGGGCCCCCCAATGGGGGGCCACTCGTCCTGGTTCTGTCAGATCTCTTTAAGGGGATTGCCGGGGAGTTCTGCGTGAACATCTGAACAGCTCACGTGCAAGGGACTTTGGATGACGCTTGTTTCTAAGAGGGATGGCTTCAGAGGTAACGGGTGGGTTATCTAGCACGACTAATATTTGCTGGGGGACTCTTGCAGACTTTGGGAGGGGCCTAACTAGGTCATGGCTATAGTTCAAAAGGGGAACCTTCAATGATGGGATAGTGGAACCAGTGGGTTACGAAATTGGGCCGTGGGGCATTAAATTGGCCACTCGGGACAGGGACTGGCAGGAAGTCCTCTATGGCCTTATAAATCCCGCTGGCCAGAGAAAAAATTCCGCTCGATAGTTCCGGGTTTTTTCTACCCATAGGTGCCCACCAGCACCATGGGAATGACCAGCTCCATACGACGCGAACATGCTGATTGTGGCACCACAGCTGCACTTATGATCTCAGTCGGAGTCTTTTTTTACTTATATAGGAGGTCATTTTTGGACGCAAAATGGGGATACAACAACTGTGTCAGGGTCTTGATGACGCCTTTGATAAAACCCTAACACTTTTAAAGGCATTCATAAGTTGGGGTCCTTAACTGCTCAGTACCAAAGTTTCCCGGGCATTTGCAAAACTTGAGAATTTCAACCTCAGGGGGAGTTTCCTCTGAGTTCCCCGGCCAGGAAAATCACCCGTCATTCAGCGGGCACAATTTGATGTGACACGCGGTTATACCATATTAAACGTATTACGGGACTTACACCCCCTGCTCTGCTTTATTTTTCCCACCATGTTTCCAGAACCAGTTGGAAAGTCCCATCCCACAATAACTTGGTGTTCGCAAGTCTTGTACAACAACCACCTTAAGACTCTACTAACCCACAGGGGTCTCCACAGTGACCATAGCGGTGGGATAGTCTTAATGTCCCCATGAATGCAGGATAACACCCAAGCAGCGAGTCTGGATTATAGTCGAGGTAACCAGACTGGCTTGGACTAAAGTCCACTAGAATCCCGAGTCCCATTAAAGAGCCTGTTACTGGATACCCTCCACTTTGACAGGGCACACGCACGGTTCACCAATATTGTCCTTTGGGCTGCATAATCAGGCTGCATAATACGACCTGCGCCTTCCAAGTCACAATCCAATGGGCTCATTTTGGCGGGGGCCAGCTTTGCCGGCCACATTGTCCCAAACCATAGGCGAGCCCAGCAGACTTACATGGCAACGGGGGCCTAGTAGTAGGGTCACATTTTTGGGATTTGGCATCCGTTCACCGGTGCGCTTCTGACGGCTTGCCACCCTCATTGCCACACAGTGTCGCCCCCATAGTAAAAGGAACAGTCTTACCAGCTATTGGTATTCTCGGGTTCCCTGAGGCATGCAAGTATGTAGGAGTCCTATGTGGCGGTATAAAACGCTCCTACGACGGACACAGCTCATCACACGCTTTTTGGATCGGTGTATCCTAGCAGCGTTGATATCTCACAGCAGGGGAACGTATGAAGCGGTGGTCACAAAACCTGTTTGACGTTCTGTGCGGACGTCCAGCTCCTCCGGCTGCAGCCACTTGCTATTGTCAGATCGGAACGGTCGTACATCTGTGATCGTGCAGGTTTGTTCGGGTTTGTACTTGCGAGGGGAGTATAAACGCTGTGCCAGAACGCCAAGTTACTCAGAGCCAAGCCAGGATCTCTCCCCGGAGCTTTAGTATAGACTTTGGCATCCTTGGACCTGTAAAATAAGAGTATGCTTCTGGGTTTCTCCCGTCAGAAAGGGGGCCAAGCACATCCACCCACTGTCTTGGGGTTAATTGTTACCTCTGGCGATTCTTTCGAATGTGCACAGATGGCCCTCGAACATCATCCTCTGCCGTAATTTTTCCTGAGTGCGCTCTGCACAAGCTGTCGGGGGGTGCCGCTTATCTTGCAGCCCTGAGTCACCCCTTGACTCTCACCAGAGCTTGTATCTGCCTGTTGCAGGGAATGATTCACCTGGTTGTGCTCCTCAGCCGCTCTCTGGTGAACTGCGCCAACAGAAGGTTGGTTTCACTTTGCGCCTTTATGGCTGTCCTCATGCACAGTCGTTGCTGTGCGTTGGTTTCTTGCTGTGCAGTAATGGCTTGTTGCAGGTGGAGGTTGAATGCACCAGCTGTTTGATTAGCTTCCTCATGCTCGCCATCTCAGGGTTTTGACACTGTGGCCGCTCTTTTTTTTTACAGGAATGGGATTTCAGCAACTGTCTGTTTAAACGGGTGTATGTCTCCACAAGAGTTACAGTCTCTTAAACGTATGACCGCATCCTATCACCAAACTTGTAAGGGGGGTACGCTCGGTGGTACAGCGAAGTCCCAGGGAAATGGAAGACACAGACAGCCTTGTAGCAAAAAGAAGGTTTATTGTCCAGCGTTTATGTGCGAAGGCAGCCAAAACGTTATGTCAATACGAAAAATATTACAAAATAAAACTCTGCTCGTCTGAGCGCTAAATAAACTAATGTCAGTCATTACTATCAAGCTTGTAGATGGAACTTGTGGGTAGCTCTCAGGCCAGGCTGATCTGGGCCCTGTTAACTGCAGACACACCCCGTCAGCTGACTATGCCTGACCTATATATCCAGATGAAACACCTTTGCACTGGAACATGGGTGAGCAAACCACCCACCCAACTCTTTTGACTGCTCCGGGGTAAAAGACGAACCGGGACCTAAGCTGTGTTTCCACAGCTAAAACTACTTGGTTAAACATGTGCTAACGCCTAATGCAGCTGACACAACCTAAGTGATACTTCTACCCACCGAGGCCAGTCTCTCGGTGACATGTCTTAGTCTCGCCATACCTGAGCAAGAACTCTGGGGCCTATGTATAACCCGTTTACCACCTTGCCCTTCGGGGCCTTACAATATATATATATATAGTAATGTTATCTCTATCCCTTTTCCTCTGGACATCCTCCTGTCCCTCAGCAAGGACCCTGCCCCAAAAAGGGTGGCCCCGCAGCTATCTCTCCACTGTAAATCCCTAATTCTCAACCCTATACTAGTATTAATCCAAATAGGGGAGACACCTTATACATAGTAGCTGTTAGGAATCTACAGTATCACAATCTCAAAATATGCAGAAAAGGGGCATTGAGGATTTGTTTTTGCATGTGAGGTGGGGTGTGTGCTTGTGTATCGACGCCCTTCTCTGTAACTACCTACAGCCTACCGAATTGGGGCTCTACCTACCACTTACCTAACTGGGGCTCTAACTGTAGACTAACTACAACGCCAAAGACAAAAACACTAACCCAAATAAAAATTACAAATATATTTTATTAAACAAATATAACAATACACAAAAGCAAATAAAAAGACGGTGCTGGATATCTGAAGAATAACTACTGGAAAATAAGCCCCAATGTAAGTGAATACACAATCTTATAATGTTAGTAGAAAAAATACATAAACATATAAAGCAAATATAATTACCATCCATCGTGTGTAAAGTAACAGCAAAGGAAAGGTAAATTCCAAAACTAACAATTAAAGAAAACAAAAAATTAGATATAACATTACATAATGGGTAAATTACAGACCAGCAGCTCAAGAGCTTACAACCCAATGCGAGTTTCGCTGAAGCTTCGTCAGAGGTTAATCCCAGTCTGTATTTTACCCATTATGTAATATCTATAGTGAAATTCAGCTCTCCTGCGTCTTCCACTAGTTTGCAAACAGCATGGTCAGAGTAGAGCCCTAACTCCATAGAACATTCCAGAGAAACAGAAGAAACCAGCTGGGTGTTAGAAAAATATTGAGTAAAACGTCTTTATGTTCATTTTTTTAAAAAGGTAAGTCCATACATATGGTCAACACAAGGACAAGTTAAAGAATTAGTGTATTGTTATTGTTTTTTTAACCTAGAAACCTACAATGGCACTATTTCTTTAACTTGTCTTGTGTTTACCATATGTATGTACTTACCTTTTTAAAAGAATATGAAATAAAGAAAGGACGTTTTACTTCCAGATTTCTCTAGCAGCCAGCTGGTTCTTCTGTTTTTACCCATTATGTAATGTTATATAATTTTGTATCTTTATTTGTTAAGTTGGAATTTCACGCTTACATCTGATTTACTTACACACTGTGCGGGTAGAGGTGTTTGCTTTATAAGTTATGTTATTGTTTCTTCTAACACTAATAAGATTGGGTTTTCACTTTAACATGGGGCTTACTTGTCCAGTAGTTATTCTTCAAGTTATCCAGCACGTCTTTTATTTGCTTTTGAGTATTGTTATTATTTGTATAATAAAAATATATTTGTATTTTTATTTGGGTCAGTGTTTTTGTGTTTGGCGATTGTTGGTTATTTAACACTTTCCCTTTGTTTTTATTGATTTATTGGCCCTATTTTCATTGGCGGTTATCTTGTAGACTAACTACAGCCTACCTAACTAGGACCCTAAATACCTACAGCTTACCTAAGTGGGGGCCCTCACAACAAACACCTACCTACTAGCACTACCTAACTGGAGTTACTTCCCACCTACCTATATGGGGGTTCATAACTAACATTGGGTTAACCTTTCACCTAGCTACTTGGGGCCCACTTACCTACAACCTACCCAACTGGGTCCCACCTACTACTTAGTTAACTGAGGTTCAGCATTCTAACTGGGGCCTGCTTAGCCCACAGGTAGATATCTACCTACCCACTGGTGGCCCATCTACCTACCTACTTGGGGCCTACTTATCTACCAAACTTGGGCCTACATGACAACCTGTCTAGGGCCGGCCTACCTGCCTAGGGCCTACCAACTTACCCAAAGGGGGTCTACCTTTCTAAATGGGGGCTGCCCAGCTACCTGGGGCCTTGCCCATTTACCTACCTACCTACGGCCTTTCCAACATACGTGGTAATATGATTTTGAAGGGCACAGACCATAGCTGTAACATAATCTCCAGGGGGTTAGTCCTCTTCACCCTCCAACCTAGAAGACTGCAACTCTAAGCTATAGCCTGTACTCGCCCTCCCATCCCTGACAAGTTTGTACAGAAGTCGGAATAGGTAAAGAGGTACTGGAAAAGTGAGGATTCTAAGATATTGATAAGCAGGAATGAGTTGTGGCTGGAAGAAATCATCATGGTATTCTGGCCTAGATGGAGAAGAAAATGGAAAAAAAAGACTCATCAGAGAAGATAGCGATTCATAAGATAAGACATCTCCTATGAGTCCCTGGATGTTAGAGGTTATTTTGCTTCTATATTGGATCAGTGCTGTATTAATTGTCATGTGATGTGACCTGAGCTGGTGCCTGACCACTCTGTGGTCTCTCTATGATGGTATTATAGGTTATACCTGAGCAAGTGTCTGACCATTATGTCGTCTCTATAAGGTGGTGTTGTAGGTAAGCTGAGTGGGTCTGATTCATTAAATGTTGTCTCTATATGGCGGTGTTGTAGGGTATAGCTGAGCTGGTGTCTGACCACTTTGTGGTCTCTATATGGCGGTGTTGTAAGTTGTATCAGCACTTGTATAGTGACAGCATACATTTGTCACTGATTGTAAAAGTGTGTGCACGCCTGTCCCTGACCCTGTGATTAGGGGTTCCACTTTTATTTTCTTGACTGTGCTTATAGTGGTGTTTATTTTATAAAGTGGCAAGGTACGTGACCAAGGGAAACTTGTAGGCGAATATCAGGGCTGTCTTTTCCATTGGGCAGGATAGACGGTTGCCCAGGGCCTTGGTGTGACATGGTTCTTGCAGCGGGTGCGGGCCTGAACACCGGTGTGTCGTCCGGACCCGCTGCAAGGGCGTCTTTAAGCACCGGAGGAGGCGATGTCATTGCCTCCTGCGCCACTCTATTCCTAGGATGTAAGACGGTAGACTTCTGGCCTAGGAAATCCCTGGAGCAACGTCCCGGCGTAGGCGGTGTGATGACGTCATGCTGCTCACGGAGAAGGGGAGCGTGGAGAAGAGTGTAAAGTTGTGTATTTATTTATTTTTATCTACAGGGGGCTTTTTCCTACAGCGGCCATATAACTTACAGGGAACTATGTACTACAGGGACCATATATCCTACAGGGAAGCTACATCCTACAGGGGCCATATAATCCACAGGGGGCTATATCCTATGGGGGCTATATAACCTACAAGGGGGCTATATACTACAGGGGCCATATTAGCTACAGGGTGCTATATAACATATGGGGGGTTATATCCTACAGGGGCAATATATCCTACAAGGGGCTATATCCTACATGGGCCATATAACCTATAGGTGTCTATGCCCTACAGGGGCCATATAACCTAAAGGGGGGCTGTAACCTACAGGGGCTATCTAACCTACTGGGGGGCCATATATCCTACTGGGGCCATATAACCTACAGTGGGCCAGATAATCTACAGGGGCTATATATCCTACAGGGGCTATATCCTACAGGAGCCATATTACCTATAGGGGGCTATATCCTACAGGGGCCTTATAACCTACAGGGGGTCCTATAACCTGCTGGGGGCTGTAAACGTACCTACTGGGAACTAGATTCCTACCTTCTTAATGGTGGGCAACATTACTGCCTACTTAATGGGGAGTGCCCATAACAATGGTAGGAATTGATAGGGAAGGGCTGATAAAGTGAGGACTCTAAGATGTTTGTGTGGTAAATTCTGCAGGAAAGAGTTGCATCTGGGAGAAGTCGTCATGGTGGTCTGGACCGTATGGAGAAGAAAAGGTAAAGAGAATGATTCAGAGAATGACTGAACAGATAGGACATCTCCTGTGAGTCCCTGGATGTCAGGGGTTATTTTGCATCTCTGTTAGATCAGTGCTGTTGTTACTGTCATGTGATGATGACCTATATCCTACAGGGGCCATATAACCTATAGGGGTCTATGCCCTACAGGGGCCATATAACCTACAGAGGGGTTATAACCTACATGGGCCGTATAACCTACAGGGAGGGGGGCTATATATCCTACTGGGGCCATATAACCTACAGTGGGCCATATAATCTACAGGGGCTATGTATCCTACAGGGGGCTATATCTTACGGGAGCCATATTACCTATACGGGGGTATATCCTACAGGGGCCATATAACCTACAGGAGGGCCTATAACCTGCTGGGGGCTGTAAACGTACCTAATTTGAACTAGATTCCTACCTTCTTAATGGTGGGCAACATTACTACCTACTTAATGGGGGGTGCCCATTACAGTGGAAGGAATTGGTAGGGAAGGGCTGATAAAGTGAGGACTTAAGATGTTTGTGTGGTAAATTCTGCAGGGACGAGTTGCAGCTGGGAGAATTCCAATCCATGTGCGTCAAGTACCTGGATAGAAAGAAAAAGTTAAATAAGAACGATTCAGGAATGCTGATCTAATAGGACCGTTTCCCCTGTGAGTCCTAGATGTCAGGGGTTATTTTGCAATCTCTGTTATATCAGTGCTGTGTTACTGTCATTGATGTGTTGACCTGAGCTTGGTGTCTAAAACCCCCCCCCCCCCCCCCCACACCTATGTAAAAGGGCAATAAAATACATGAAATCCTAAAGAAGCATTTATGTATCTATATACTTGAAAAAACTTTGGTGATCTTTGTTCACATGTTTTTTGATCAAAAAATGGATTAAGCCACACGTAAATTTACAACGTGATCTAAGGTAGGGGTGGTCTTCGCTCTATCTTTACCTCTCAATAGAAGCCAAATTCATGTGCCTTCTCGGTCAACAGACCTCCATTATCCAGAGACGAAAGAAATAAAAACACCAAACCTTGCAGCTGCACTCATATTAAACAGCCTGTGGGTTGGGTGTGCAGAAAACCAAAATGGAGGCAAATCTCATTCCTCCCTATATAAGATTAAAAGCAATATATGCCAAAAATCGTTATAGTCTGCACAAAAAAAAAAATTTCTGAAAAACACAATGTGAACCTGGTGCCACTGGCGGGTTGCGGAATATATTTATACTCTCAATTGAGCCAAAATTCATTGCCTTCATCGGGTCAAACGACCTCCATTATCCAGAGAGTAAGAAATAAAAAACACCAATCCTTGCAAGCTGCAATCATATAAACCGCCTCGTGAAAAGGGTGGGGTGCAGAAAACCAAAATGGAGCATCGCTTCCTTCCTCTTCCTTGCAAGGTTGGTGTTTTTTATTTCTTTCTCTCTGGATAATGGAGGTCGGTGACCGATGAGAGGCATGAATTTAGCTCTATTGAGAGGGTAAAGCTAGCTTAGGGACCAACCGAACTGAGATCACGTTGTAAGTTTCGTGGGTGGACTTAAGCATTTTTTGATCAAAAACATGTGAACTAAGAATCTCAAAGTTTTTTTAACCACTATGTGGTCTCTATATGGTGGAGTTGTAGGTTATAAGTTTGTAATCGATAATGTATATATTTGTTCCTATGAGTGGTTGTGTTTTTTTGGGGGCCCAGTGTACAGCTATGTCCAGGGGCCCATAATGCTGTTAAGACGGCCCTGGAAGATATTGTATGTGGGCTGCTAAGAGGTGGAGGAGGATATGAATGGAGTTACTTAACCATGTGTCTATGATATGTTAGATTGTAACAAAATGTGTGAGGCAGAGTAATACAAGGTTATTCTTGAGACACCAGAACCGTCTCCTTTTGGAGCGATAAGATGGCTGCACATTCCCATTCTTGTTTGATACTTGAACTTTTAATTGTTTGTACAGTAGAAATGGGGAACCTTCAGGGCATTGGACAATTGCACCCAAAGATGATCCAGACTTGGTCAAGTCCCCAATTTTCTTCCTGATATCTTGGCTGATTTCTTTAGAGCTTCTCATGATGTTATACATAGAATAAGTGTGGTTCTGGTGTGAATTAAAAAAACATCCACAGGTGTATCTCTAATAAACTCAGATGTTACCATTAAACCTATAAGAAGCTTCCAAAGACATGAAATCATCATATGGGTTGTCCCAAATTGTTTAAAGGCATAGTAATCCTAGTGTATATAAACTTTTGACTTTAAAGAAAGTAAAAACAAAATTGCTTAAATTCTCTCTCTAAATTCTGGCATTTGGAAAATATAAATAATTATGGTAATCCTGATAGACCTAAAACGGGTAAGGTTTATTCTGATTTCAAGTCAGATAGTGAGAATGTATGTAAACTTCTGGTTTCAACTGTATACTGTATATCACCAAAGTGAGTAAACCCCTCACAAATATGTAAATATGGTATTACATGTTTTCAGGACAACACTGAAGATATAATACTTTCATACAATGTAAAGTAGTCAGCGTACAGCTTGTATAACAGTGTAAATTTGCTGTGCCCTCATAATAACTCAAGACACAGTCATCAATGTCTAAACTGCTGATAAGTACACCATGATGTTATGCGACTCATTAATGTTACAAGGTCTCAGTTGTGAATGGGGAACAGGTGTGTTAAATTTAGTGTTATCACTCTCACTCTCATACTGGTCACTGGAAGTTCAACATGGCAACTAATGGTGAAGAACTCTCTGAGGATCTGAAAAAAAGAATTGTTTCTCTACGTAAAGATGGCCTAGGCTATAAGATGGTTGCCAATACCCTAAAACTGAGCTGAAGGACAGTGGTCAAGACCATACAGCGGTTTAACAACACATGTTCCACTCAGAACAGGATACTCCATGGTCGACCAAAGAAGCTGATTGCATGTGCTCAGCGTCATATCCAGAGATTGTCTTTTCAAAATAGATGTATGAGTGCCGGCAGCATTGCTGCAGAGGTTAAAGGGGTGGGGGTCAGCCTGTCAGTGCTCAGACCATGCACCATACTCTGCATCAAATAGATCTGCATGGCTGTCGTTCCAGAAGGAAGCCTCTTCTAAAGATAATGCAAAAACCCACAAATATTTTACTGAAGGCAAACATACTAAGGGCATGGATTACTAGAACCATGTCCTGAGGTCTGATGAGACCAAGAGAAACTTATTGGGTTCAGACGGTGCGTGCGTGGCAGCAACTAGGTGAAGAATACAAAGACAAGTGTGTCTTGCATACAGTCAAGCATGGTGGTGGGCGTGTCATGATTTGGGGCTGCATGAGTGCTGTTGGCTGTGGGGAAAACCATGAATTGTACTGTGACAGACTGAAGAGCAGAGCATGAGCCCCTCCCCAAACACCCCAAACACACTTCCAAGACGACCACTGCTTTGCTACAGAAAATGAGGGTAAAGGTGCTGGACTTACCAAGCATGTCTCCAGACCTAAACCCTATGCAGCATCTGTGGGGTATCCTCAAATGGAAGGTGAAGGAGCGTAAGGCCTATAACATCCACTGGCTCCAGGAGTGGAAGAGGATTCTAGTGGCTGCAACCTGTGAAGCTCTTGTTAGCTCCATGCCCAAGAGAGAAAAGACAGTGCTGGAAAATAATAGAGACCACACAAAATTTGGACACTTTGGGCACAATTTGTTCACTTTCACTTAGGGGTCTACTCACTTTTTTCTGCCAGAAGTTTAGACATTAATGGCTGTGTATTGATTAATTTTGTGGGTACAAAAAGTTTACATTGTTATACAAGCTGTACACTGATTACTCTACATTGTATCAAAGAGTCATATCTTCAGTGTTGTTCCATGAAAGATATAATACAATATTTACAAAAATGTGACGGGTGTATTTACTTCTGTGAGATACTACATATATAATCTCATATTGCAGCTGACTGGAATAGTCCTGTTCTGCTGTGCCCAGTCTCCTTCATCCAACAGATGGAGAAAATGTATGTGTCACAGTTAGTGTTGAGCGATTTTTATCGACAAAGTTGAAATTGGCAAGGTTTTTATGGTGATCGAAATTTCCAGATCATGCGATAATTAAGGTTAAAATCTGAGCATCATCTATTAAGATCGCGCCTTTTTTGGCGCTTCCTGTAATTTTGGCGGCCAGCTAAACAGATTACAGAATAGAGCAGGGTGAGATGTGTGTGCGACGTCATGACTGGGATGTGTATGGTTGCTATTGGCTGGAAAATAATCACTGACCGTTTACAATAGAAAGCGTTCCTGTTTCAGCCTCAGTGTCTTCAGCATCTCATAGGGATAGGACCTGGCCCCGCTGTGGCCAAACAGCTCAGCGAAATTAGTCTAAATTTTTGCACAGAGAAACCTCTACTATTAGCTGAGATCCTTACAACTTAGTTATATTAGAGATTTGAAGATTTTATGTAGTTAGCTAGAGAATTTTAAAGCAGCATCTAACGCTGTAAATTCACGGCGGGGGGGAGCAAGGGGGGGCCGCGGGGAACAACAAATCA
>JAODAL010046152.1:0-31221 GCA_025379985.1 Phyllomedusa bahiana | reverse complement strand
ACCTAAATGTAGCACGTATCCATTTGGGGGGGGTTTGGGGTTGTTAATTCCAGCTTCTCCTCCCTTTGGGGTGTGGGGAATAAGGTGTTTTTCCCCTCTCCCATAGACTTTAAGGGTAGGGCGATAACTTTATCGACTATTGGATATCTTAGAAAATTGCTGAAAAACGACTTTTCGACCCGATGAGTAGCAAAAATCGCCCTCACTGTGACAGTTGTTGAACAGCCATACTTTAGCTAAGTGAAGGACAAAAGGGGGTGAAATTTTAATTTAAAGGATATTTTGTGATAGGTTACAGCCAAGGGAAAGTGAAAAATGCGGGTCAAATTTCTGTTGGATCCGACCTGTATTTATCGTTTTTAAAATGGTTTTGGGGGTGGGTTTTTTTGGGGTTTTCGGATTTGTCAGTCCCCCCTTAAAATTTACTTCATACCTTCCTTTAAAAACCGTTGGAAGATTGTGCACGCCTCTGGTTTTTTCGGAACCCAACGTGTGGAAAAAAATTTCAGTGTAACTACGGCCAAATTTTTTTAAAAATCATGGGGTGGTTGCTGTGGTTTTTGACGTTTCCAAATTGAAATCGCTGAAATCCCCGGCAAAACCCCAATTTTTGTGGACTTACTATAAATTATGAAAATGGCTTTTGCTGGTCCATTAACCCTTTAAAGACCAGCATATCTTAACTTTTGTTTTTCATTTTTTTCTTCTTTTTTTTTTTTATCAAATCAGAGCTTTTGCATTTTTCCACTGACATACCTGTATGAGGGTTTGTTTATATGCGGGATAAGTTATATGCATAATGTACAAAGTATGTACCTTGTTTTTTGGCTGTATCCTGTGGGTTAGGATGAGTATGTTTACTATTTTGCCATAGGCAAACTTAAACTCTATCAGTTCTCAATCTATAAAACACTAAAACGTAGGATGAGTATGTGACACAAGTCACGTTTTGGGAAAAACCGCGGTCACTTCTCGTATGTTGTATAAAAACGCGGCACCCAAAAAAGATCATAAAAAAAAGTGTGGAACGCAGCTGTTTTTCTATTCTAGTCTAAGGGGTGCATGAAAATCGTTTTTGGGGGGGGGTTTTTTGCGGGTTTGCTTTTTTTTTTTTAAAAAAAAAAGAAAAAAAAAAAAAAAAGTGCCGAAAATTACATTTTTTTTTTAAAGCTTTGCAGTGGGACATTGCCTAAAAAAAAAGAGAAACTTTTTTTTTTTATTGCAGTGCAAACAAAGTATTCTACAGCTTTTTCTTCCTTCTTTATTTTATTTTTCGTCATAGTTTTTTTTTTTTTGTGGGGAAAACTCTAGATTTTAAGTTACCTCTATGGGATATCTTTGATTTTTGACTACTTGTTATTCCATTTTTTCAGGGGGTTTCGCAGTTTCTTTGATCACTTGTACAATATACTGCAGTAACTATGCATTTAGTATATTGCCATGTAAACAACCACTTATATCTTATTTGAAATACTACTATGAATCCAGGCTGCAATGTCAACCTCTCAGCACCCTGTAATGCTGGTTAAAAGATAACAGTTTCCAGAAGGTGTCAGTTGAAATTAACAGCTAGCACCTGCGGTGTACAGAGTGACTCACCCCCTCAACAAAGGGCGACAGTATGAACGGGCCCCCCGAATCTGGCGTTTTTTTCACCCCGAATCTGCACAGGGACGGTTTGGCCGAATTTTAAAGGTTTTTACAGCTTCCTGAAATCTTTTATAGACAGCTTACAATAGTATAAAATAACAAAAATGGATTTTTTATTACCTAAAACTTTTTCTGCCCAACATTGGGGGACAAGCACCATGGGTACAGGCCTTCCCTTTTCGGCGCGGCCTAGGCAATCAAACGTTTACCCCCACCCCATCCCTATATCCCTCCGTTTGACCCGGGGCGATAGTTGGTATAAAAGCCTTGCCAAGGAGGAACAAAAGAAAACCTAATTCCGGGCGACAAAAACAGGCGGGCCGGCCCCCAATGAATTTGGCGAGAAAAGGATTTTACGGTAAGTACAAAAACCCATTTTCTCGCCAAAATTTCTTTGGGGGGACCGACCATGGATGCCCAAAAGCCCCCCAAGGGTGGGCAACAGAAAACTTCATCAGCATACAAGATCAGCCCACTGACCGAAGTACTATGGCCGAGAGCGCGCACCCGAGGCCAAGGCGATTGGGTAAACGAGATTGGGGCCAGCCCAGGTGACGCTCTGTAAACCTCCCAAACCCGGGTGAAAAAGCCAACCAACCGGGGCGGCCCCAACGCTAGGGGGGACCCGTGACCGGTAACAAAGGCCCGACCCGGGCGGGGAAAACGGCGGCCTAGGGGCCCAACCCCTGAAAGGGACCCTGGGGTGACCCAAGAGGGCTCGTAAACCTAAAGGACCCAAAAAAGAGAGGTAGAACCGAACGGCCCTGACCCCCCTACAAGAAACAATCTCCTCAAAGATGAGGGGACGGGGGGAAAAAAGAGGGCAGAACCAGGCTTCATCGATAAAAAAACGAAAAACCCAAACTGGGAACGAACGGAACAGACACGAGACCCTTTGCCTTCCGCAGCCCCCAAACGGGGGCCCGGGAAGTAGAGTCCCCCAAAAAGTCACTTTGGCAGAAGTGATGGCCACCCAGGGGCCACCTTCCATAAAAGTAAACACGGGGAGACTTCCTGGGGGAGGCCCGGAAGGTGCAGACTGTTGATTTCCCGAACGGGGGCAGGCATCCCAGTTCGATGGGGCCTACGAACCCGGGGGACCAACCGCATCCCCCCCAAAAAAGAAACCTTTAAACCCGGAGCGGGGCCACTTGCCGCACGTTTGGGAAACCCAAACTCTCCCCTTTCAAGTGGGAAAGGGGGGCCCCAAGCCCCCAGCCGCTGTGGAGAAACGGCACCCCTGGACCAAAGGTGAAAGTTTTTGGGCAACAGACCCGGGTGATCAGGGTTGCAGCCCGCAACCCCCGCTGTGAAACTGAAAAACCGCCGTACCGTGGATTGGGAGCGGGGGCCCGCACAAAAGGCCGGGGTTAAAAAAAAAAGGCGGGAACCATTTGCCAATGGGCAAGTTCCGCGCCCCCCGCCCTGTGGCCCTAATCCTAAGGGGGAGGGCACAGCGGGTCCTCTGGGATCAGCACTTGAGTCTCGGGGAACAGGGCCCGGGTTTTAAAAAAGAAGGGATAGCCCAAAAACTGCCCCAAGGCAGGACCAGCAATTCCATGTCACGCCGGGGGATCCGGCCCTGGCCATAAAACCCGGGCGCGGGGGTTTTGAGGCAGACCCACCATGTCGGCTCTCGGTACCTCACCTCTGGCAAGGAAGGCGAAGCACTTCCGCCAGATGAGGGCCCCAAGGGGGTTTTCCCCCTGGAGGGGGAGTTGTCGACCAGGGTGGTACCGCGCTCTGCCAGCGAGAACCCTTTGAGTTACTGAGAAAACTGCTCGGCCTCGGGAAACCCCCCCGAAAAATTTCAGAATCCAAACGTGGTGTTGCTGGCCCAACCCCAAAAAGGGGTACCCCCAAATGAGGGGGGAAAACCCAATGCTGAGCCTTAAGGAAAACTTTGGGGTTCCCAAACAGAGAACGATGATGTTTTCCCCCAGGTGACTGGGAAACCTCGCTCCGGGAGCGGGGGCCCCCCCCCGAAACGCTGGGCTTGGTTATGACCAGCAATTAGGGGCAAAATTACCTCCCCATGTAATACGGGAAGGCTAGCCACCAGCCCAATCGGGGCGACCCGGGGGGTGGCGGGGCGCACTGCTGAACCCAAGGGACAATGGAACCTGCGACTAGGCGGGTTTTCCCGCTGCAGGGAGTGAGAAAAGGGAGCTGCGAAAAGGACCAAGCCTTAGGCGTTCCCCAAGCTGCCAACCCTGCATGCAACACTAAAAAATTTTGCGGGCGAAAAGAGATAGGGGCACGATTAATTTTCCGCAGTTCCCCCAGACGGGAGAGAACCCTCTGGAACCGATTGGCAAAGTCATCCCTAAATTTCCATCCCTAATGATGGAATCAATGGGATTGCTGAAATTTAACCACCAGCCGAAGCGCGGGGCAACTTCAGGGAATCCCAACGCTGCCCCGGCAGGCGTATTTGAGGGGGGACAACCCCCTGACAAGAGTCATGGGGGCCCCTTTGGGTGCAGCAAGTCAGACCTACGTGAACCAGGGGCCCGTTGATAGACCGGGGGACAAGGACAGAAAACAACCTGTGTCCCAGCAGCTAAAAAAAAACTCTCTGGCCCCCCGAGGGGCTACCGGACCATGCACCCCGTGGCAACCGGGGCCCAAACGCAATTGGTTGAGCACTTTAAGGACCGCTTTGGGCCCTAGGAGGCCCTTAAAGGAAACCCTAAAGGGATTTGAATAAATCCCTGAAAAAAAGCTCAGACTCGGAGGCCGGCATAATCCCTCCCGCCGAGAGATGCATTGCCAGAGGGGAACCCGACGCCCAGGGGCCCGGGCCGGAGGCGTGCAACCGGGGGGGAAGCCAAAAAAAAGGGACCCGAAGGGGCACCCAGAAAAACCCCAACCAAACAAAACCCCGAACCTGCCAGATCCCCGGAACTGGAAAAATCCCCCATTTTCCAAAAAAAGGAAATCTTGGGTGGGCCGCTCCTCAGCCCAAGCGCTAGTTGGCAAAAGGCCTTGTTGGTTCTGAGGACAGTCATGTAATGCGCGCACCGGGTGGCCCGAGGGGGGAGCATACACGACCCCCTGTGGCCTCCCAAAAAATCCTTACCCCCAGGGGACGGAAGCGCAACCCAAAAACTCCTTGGCGGCTGCGACCCCCCCCCAAAAAATTCTAGCTGCAGGGGACGGCGAAGGCCCTTGCATTTGGCCAAGCCTAGCCCAAAAAAGGGGGACACCAGCGAGAACTTTCTGGGGCCCCCGAAACTCTGAAACTGGGGGCGGGGTTCCCCAACCCCTGTGGGGGCTTCCAGCTAAAAAGCCGCTGCTGCAGCTGCTACGGGGAGACCAAGAAACTGAACGCGGAGAAGCACGCGCAGGGCGCAGGGCTCCCTGCCCCCCAAGGCAACTTCAACAACCCTAGGACCCTGTCTGTCCGTCACCAAGGACCACCGCGTCCGAGACGGGATGGCTAACACTTGGCCCCCGGGGACGGGGGGGGCCCTGATGGGACCACTGACCACTATGACCCTATCCCTTTTGGGAAAAAAGGGGAAAGACTTAAGCGTCTGGTAGGGAAAAAAAACGCCACCGGGATGTTTCCACTTCCCGGAAACAGTTCTCAATTTCGGGGTGCAGGGAAACCCAAACGCTGCACCTGCCGCCCCTTAAAAGGAAGACCTCCTCCTGGGAGGCTGGACATTCCACCCCTTTAAAAATGAAGGGGTCCTGACGCCTGATAAGGGCTTGAACCCCTGCTGTCATCCATTTAACCCTTCGTCCCAGAGCCCGAGACGGGGGGCCCCAACAAGGGGGCCCTACCAGGCCCCCGGACTTCCCCGCTATGGGCTTGGACCGCTGCTGCCGCCTCATCAACCCCTGGCCAAAGCCAGGGACAGGGGGGTCTCCAACAGAGGGCCCTATCGAGGGCTGGCGCTATCACACCCTCCCCCAAAACCCGCTAAGGGGTTGGACCCCCTGCTGCCCCCCCTACAAACCCCGTCGGCCAAAAACCCGGGACAGGGATCTCCAACAAGGGGTATCCGGCCTGGCGCTGTTGCGCATCATCATCTCTCGTCTGGTCAGAGTCAAAACAAGGGGTCCCACTTGAAGAACCGAAACCCGCTCAACTTCTATCTCCACCACCGCAAAAAGAAATTGGGTGATAAAAGGGGAAGGAAATCTAACCCCTTACGCTAACACCCCACGGGCTGCGCCGACGCTGAAACCCCGGGGGGCGGGCTGGCAGCGAGCAGCATGTGCCCCATGGCCAAAAACCTAACCTAGGTACCGACAGGGTGGGCCCCTCTAGTAAAACGATATGACATGGCCCCTTATGGGGCCACCGACCGCCGACAGGGGGCACGGGTCCGCAGTGGATGGGACGAACAGCACAAAGGGGACAAGTGCATCGGACTCCCCTCAACACTGTCCCGTGGCAATGGGGGCCCGGCAAAGCAATCGCCACTGTTTTTGGGGACGCCCTTTTAAACACTTGCCTGAAAGGCAGGCGCAAAGGCGGGGCGGATGGGTGGCCCCCAGGGGGGCCCAAATTACCCCCCAGACCTGTGTCTCCCCCAGCAGTCAGGGAACCGGGGGGGCCCCCCTTTGGCTCCACCCCTAACACAGGCCCGGCTTCTGGAGGACCTCCCCTCCAGGGAGGGGGCCCCACCCCTTGGGGCTGCCCCCCGGGCGGGTCAGGGCCGGGGGGGGGCGGCCTAGTTGCGGGCCCAGGTGCGTAACCTCCAAACCGGGCGCTAAAATTTTAACCGGGCCGCGGGGGCTGGGAAGGGGAAACCCGCAGCCCCTGAGAGACCCATCTCCCCCCACGCCCCGCCAGCCCACAAAAAAGCGGACCCCCCGGTAACGCCGGCCCTGGGATGGCGCCCAAAGCCAGGGCCCCGGCCGGCAAACCTGTCCTGCTGCCTTGGCAGCTAAGCATTTGGGGGGAAAAATGCCCCCCCCATCATTGGGGGCCCCCAAACGGCAGAAAAAACGCCCTGGGCCAAACCCTTAAACGACGCTCCGCAGGGCTAACATCCCTGCCCGGGCCGGGTTTACCAAGGGGAGGGAACTACTCCTGCCCTGGGATGCCCCCCATACCTGGGGAAAAGGGAAAAACGGAGACCGCAGGAAAACGTAATTCCTGCGGCCCCAAACGTATTTTAAAGGGAAAAAATCCCCCCCACCCCCAAAACGGGGGGGGTCGGGGGTACTCACCAATCCATTCTTTTGGGGGTTGCGGCATCAACCCCTTTGGGACCTTTTAAAACCTGGGAGGTTCCGGGGAAACCCAAAAAAGGCCCCCGAGGCAGCGGTGGGGAGGGGGAGCGGGGGAGGAAGACCACCCCTAAAGAACTGACTGGGTTCCCGATGCCTCAGGGGGGGCAGCGTCACGGTACGCAAAACCCTTGAGGCCCCCCCGATAGGTGAAACCGGGGCTCCCCATCACCTTCCCTAGGGGAGGCGGGTGCTTGTCACCTTCCCAGGGGGGGAGAGCCGCAACCGGGGGGGACCCCGGGGGCTCAACACCTTTTCCCGCAAAGGGAAAAAAAATACAAAAAATCTGCAGGGCTGCAGAAGCACGTCTCCTCCTACAGACACATCTGAAAACTGATCAGCCTGGCTCAGCAAGGGATATAGGCACTCGGGGGGGCTAAAACGTTTGATCCCCTATGCCCCTCCCAAGCCCAAAGGCTATACCCCGGTGCGGGTCCCCAATGAATTATTGGCGAAAAAAGGCACAGTCCACCAATCAATGATAGCGAAGCTCTGTAAACTCTGTAACACAATGAGGGTGCAAAGCTTCAGTAGGACTTTAACTTTGAAATATCAGTTTACTCTAATAAAATGAAATGGACGCAGCAAATAAACATTCTTCTTGTTAGGAATTAGACTTGGTTCCTTTCAGCCTTTATGCCTCCTGACCTAGCCACAGCTTTTGTCTGGGATAGAGCCAATTAGACTTCCTTATCTTTGTCCAGTCTAAGTCTGGATCCTGTGATTGCTCTGGTATCCTTGCTTTTGTTTCCACTGCTAATCTGTGTTCTAAAGCAGGGGTCTCCAACTCCAGTCCTCAAGGCCCACCAACAGGTCATGTTTTCTGGCTTTTCTTAACATTGCACAGGTGATTTAATTATTGTCAGTGCAGTCTGTGGGATATCTAGCACTTCCTCTTTTTTCCCAGGCACTCTTAGATGTAAGCTTGCGACAGGGCCCTCACACCTTGTGTCCACCTGTATACGTTCACTGTGTAATGTCAATTTTGTCTGAATTAACCCTCACATTGTAAAGTCTGCGAAATTTGGTGGGGCTAATATAAAGATTATTATTATTATATATCCTGAAACATGACTTTTGTGGCTGAGGATTGAGTTGGGGAACACTGTTCTAGAGTGTATTGCCTGATTTACGACTCTGGCCTGGTTCCCAATGATTCTCCTGCCTGTCAATTTGGTTATTTCATACTCTTCTAGTACTTGACCCCGGGTAGCTTGACCACAATAGTTTGTTCCTTGGTTTTCTTTGTTCTCTATCCATCTTTATTACCTCGTTTGTTCTGTCTTCCCCACTCACATTTGCCCTTCAATACTCTGTGCAGATGCACACTTTAGCAGCAAAATCCATCCTGCTTTGCAGCAGGCTTTGGTGAAGACATAAACCAGCCTACACAAAATACTGCCCATGAAAGTGTGTCTAAAAAATGGCTGTTACCTACCCTTTGAGGGCGAGCCGAGAGACTGTCCTAGGCGTTCTGGCCCCCACCTCCTAAAATGTTGTGCAGGTCTAACCTAAAGGGAACCTTAGATTCTGCTAAGGCTTAGTGTACATTGCATTATTTTAAATGGATGACAGATCCGTTCTGATGCAAGTAAAAATGTATGTGTTAACGTGTTTATTTTCTCATATAGGTGGACGGATGTGCTACGTACAGTTGAAACCAGAAGTTTACATACACTATATTGTATAAAAAGACACATATGAATGTTTTTCTCACTATCTGACATGAAACCTTCCACGTTTTAGGTCAATTAGGAACCAAAATTATTTAGATTTGCCAAATGCCAGAATAATGAGAGATAATTTTTAAGGCATTTTTATTACTTTATGCAAAGTCAAAAGTTTACATACTATGCGTTTAAACAATTTGGGACAGCCCATATGATGATTTCATGTCTTTGGAAGCTTCTGACAGGTTTATTGGCAACATCTGAGTTAATTAGAGACACCACTGTGCATGTATTATTTTATGGCATTTGACAAATATAAATAATTTTGGCAATCCTAAATTCCCTGACAGTCTTTGTTTTGGTCTCCAGTGATGATTTGTAGACCAACATGGACCACTGCACACAATCATGTCAATATCACTGAGATTACCGCTGAGGCCAGAGATTGACCAAAGCAGTCAAAGACTGCGTCCCCACGGCAAGGGACAAATACCGGTCGGTTTATCCAACCGGTATTTGTCCTGTTTTGCGGCCGTTCCCACGATGAGCGGAGAAAAGCCCTCCCCCTTCACATGCACATATTCCGTCCGAAAACCGGACGGAAGAATGTGCTTGTGGAACGTTCTGCGGGCGGCCCGCGGGCGGAAAAAACGGTGGGCGGAAAACCCATGCAGTGGAGACTGCTGCATGGGTTTTCCATAGGAGCCTGTTGTGCTCATTTTCGACTGGTTTTTCAGGCAATCTGCAAAACCGCAAACTGCCAGAAAAACCGGCCAAAAACCTGTGCCGTGGGGTCATGCCCTACTACTGATATGAGACAAGGAACCAAGGAAGCATCGCCAAAGGAGTGGTGATGGATTGGTAAAGTGGGAAGGTAATCAGTCCTTTTATGTTGTGTACGATTTAAAATTGTTTGTGAAAATTCCATGGGATTGAAAAACAGCTATGAAGTTTGCTTACAAAGTAAGAGGCTCGCAACTCCCATACTTTCACTTTCATATGAAATTAGAGAATTTAATTTCATGTATAAAGGGCTATTTAAATATCTAAGAAACATAATTTACTTCACCAAAAATGTGTAAAATATCGGTCTTAAAATACCTAGTTGTAGCAAAATTCCAAGAATACGTTTGGTGAGCTGAACACTCTGCTCCCACGAAATTAGCTTTCAACAGTTTCTCAGCACTGACCTTGTCGTCTTTTATTTCCACAGTAATTAGGCATTCTGTTTGTCCAGCAGTACAGATGGTATATCCTGATACTGCCTGCAGTTCATTAACCAGGCTCACATCATCCCTGGAAAGTTCAACTGAAGTTTTATTAAAGGTTGCACGCCAATATATCTTCACATCTTCAAATGCCCTGAAGTAAAGAAATATACATTCAATCAACAGAACTGCAAAAAGTCAATTTAATGTGTAATGTGTAAGTGAAACTGTCATGTAGTAATGAAAGAAAAAGACTGGAGTACTATAGCAATGTATTATAAAATATCAGACAGACTTGACGAACATATAACAGAAATAGCCTGACTGATTGCAAACAAATATGCTTTTATTACAAGTGGTAAGGTACAGACGGGGTCTTACTATAATCAATATTCTACCATGTTTATTTCTAACATTTTTATTAAACCCCCTTTGGGAACCAATTTATTTTAGCTTTAAGGACCCAAATATTTTCTTTAAAACATTTTGTAATGCACAGGTTTCAAAGAAAACTTTATCAGTATTATCAACAGTCTTTAATGTGTTTCTTCCATTCAAAACTGGAGTTTTCTTTAATCCAAACCAAAAGTGTGGCAATGTGGCTGACAATCAAGCGGTCTTGCCCCAGGTGAGAAGAAAATGGGTGTAATTGTAGATCATAGTGTCCTGATCTGCAAGTTTCCTCATCTCCCCTATGTTAGCAACTTTACATTTGATCCTGGAGGTTGGAATCTGCCTCTGATTTCACTGCTATTACCCTCCAGCAATGCAACAGTTAACACCTGCCTCTCTGCACTCTCCCAGGTGTAGCTCTTCAATTATCAGACCTACAGTTGAAACCAGAAGTTTACATACACTATATATAAAGACACATATTCATGTTTTTCTCACTCTCTGACATGAAATCAGAATAAACTTTACCTGTGTTAGGTCGATTGGGATTACCAACATTATTTATATTTGCCAAATGCCAGAATAATGAGAGTTAAAGAATTTAAGGAATTTTTATTACTTTCTGCAAAGTCAAAAGTTTACATACACCAGGATTATTATGCCTTTAACCAATTTGGGACAGCCCACATGATAATGTCATGTCTTTGGAAGTTAATTAGAGACACACCTGTGGATATATTTTAAATCACATCAGAAACAGCCTGCTTCTGTGTGTAACATCATGGGAAAGTCTAAAGAAATCAGCCAAGATATCAGGAAGAGAATTGTGGACTTGCACAAGTCTGGATCATCCAATTTCCAGATACCTGAATGTGCCTCGTTCATCTGTACAAACAATTATACACAAGTACAAATAAGATGGGAATGTCCAGCCATCATACCGCTCAAGAAGGAGATGAGTTCTGTGTCTCAGAGATGAACGTGCTTTGTCCAACATGTGCATATCAACCCAAGAATAAAAGCAAAAAACCTTGTGAAGATGCCAGTGGAAGCTGGTTAGATTGTGTCATTATCCACAGTGAAACGAGTACTGTATCATCATGGGCTGAAAGGCCCGTCTGCCAGGAAGAAGCCATTACTCCAAAAGAAACATATATAAGCCAGATTTATGTTTGCAAATGCACACAGGAACAAAGACATTTTTGGAGACATGTCATGTGATCTGATGAAACTAAAATTGAACAGTTTGGCCATAATGACCATCGTTACGTTTGGAGGAAAAAAAGAGAAGCTTGGAAGCCTAAGAACACCATCCCATCTGTGAAACATGGGGGTGGCAGCATCGTTTTTTGGGGTTGTTTTCCTGTAGCAGGGACTGGTGCACTTCACAAAATAAATGGCACCATGAGAAAGGAAGATTATGTGGCAATACTGAAGTAACGTCTTAAGACATCAGCCAGGAAGTTAAAGCTTGAGCAGAAATGTGTCTTCCAAATGAACAGTGACTGCCAAACTGGTTACAAAGTGGCTTAAGGATCAACAAGTCAATGTTTTGGAGTGGCCCTCACAAAGCCCTGATCTCAATCCTATTGACAATTTATGGGCAAATCTGAAAAGGCAGGTTCAGTTACACCAGTTCTGTCAGGAGGAATGGGCCAGAATTTCCACCAACTACTGTGAGAAGCTTGTGGAAGAATATCCAAAACATTTGACCCAAGTCATACAATTTAAGGGCCATGCTACCAAATAATGAATGAATGTAATGTAAACTTTGTACTAATTAAATGTATGTAAACTTTTGACTTTGCAGAAAGTAATAAAAATGCCTTAGAAAATGCTCTCTCTCTCATTATTCTGGCATTGGGCAAATATAAATAATTTTGATAATCCTAATTGACCTAAACGGGTAAGGTTTATTCTGATTTCATGTCAGATAGTGAGAAAAACATGCATGTGTCTCTTTATATCGTCTATGTAAACTTCTGGTTTCAACTGTAGCTGTATTGCTCTGCCTCTAGCTTCAGTCTGGATCTGAGTATTGCCTTTGTAGTGCTAGTGTATGCTGCACTAGTCTCAAGCCGTCTGTGATTTTGTGTTCTGGAGATTCTATGCTCCTTTGACCCTAGCCTGTTATTATCTGCCTGGTTCCCGACCTCAGCCCGTCTGGTTTCATCTCTTCCTTGCCCTTGGATTTGATTATTGTGTTTCCTATCTCTGCTGGTATCCGTCCTGGTGCCTGTATCCCGTCCAGTGTCTGCTTAGTCTACTGTGCCTTTCATTGTTCCAGTGTCCGTTGTTTACGGTGTCAGCATTTCATCCAGTGTCTGTCATTCAAGTCTACTGTTCCAGCGGTCAGGCCAGCTGTACCTCAGTTGTTCCTCCCGGTCCAAGCCTGTTGTACCTCAGTTGTTACTCCTGGTCCAAGCCTGCTGTTTCAGCACCTGCGATCCCACTGTCCTGCTCATCTGGAATCCATTGTTCCTGTGACTGTTATCTTGACATCCTATTCTTATCCCTCACATCCCTGACTACATATGGACAGGTATCTGCCCTAAGTGGTTCCAATGATCCACTTCCTCTCTTCCACATATATTTCAAGGACTTTCTTATATGCCATGTATTGACTGTTTTCCTGAAATAAAGTCCTTGGACCATGACACACAGACTACATAACATGCATTGTCATCTGCTGCTTCTATGACCAACAGAATATTGGTGTGCATTAAAATAGGCATGGACCTGCTGGACAGGGATGTAATATTGCTGCTATGTAAAGCTTTGCTACAGTGACCTCATCTGGAATATGCAGTTCAGGGCTACAATTCATAGAAAGGATGCTCTAGAGTTGGAGAAGGTACAAAGCTGAGCAACTAAACTGATAATCTCCAGAGGCCACAATTAGAGATGGGCGAATTGATTCTAACGAAGTGGAATTCGTTTAGAATTTCAGGAAAACTTCGGTTCGGAACGAAGTCGAACTTGCGGTACTTCGGGTGAACGAAGTGTGCTTTTGAGGTAAAAGGCTGCGAGCACATGGCGCTACATGGGGCAAAGCACTCTGGAGGAAAGAAGGGCATAGCCTGCATGACATGTGCAGAGGTGAAGCCAATCAGAGACTGACGGGATTCTGTGAACGTCACCGCACTATATAAGTCCGGGGGCGCGACCCCCGGGAGCTCGCACTCCTCTCACTGTGCTCATCAGGAAGGTGCTGCCGCGGCTGATAGCTCTTACTGAAGAATTGATTTTTAAATAGCGGATTTCTGTGGGGTGTCTAAGCTTGTCTCAGAGACTGTCTCTTAATGTTCTATTTCTAATTTTTTGGGCTATTTGGATCTAAAATCCAGTTTTGCGTCCACTGCAACTGCATTAACATTCAATATCCAAGTGGGATCTAAGCCATTTTCCTGTTGTATTCATTTAAAGAAACAGCGTTTTTTACAATACAAATACCACTTCATTTTTGGGGCTGCTCAATTCTATTGCGCAATTTACATTCCAGGGGTTAATTAAGCGTTGTTTTGTTGGTGTGCTGACCCCCAAAGAAAACCGTCTTTTTTCAACGCCAAAATATATACATTTTTCCTGTAGCCAAAATTCACAACAAAGGTTAATTACAACTGTATCTTTTTGTTGTGTGGCGTAGAAAACACCAATTGTAACACGCTACAAAGCTACTTTTTGTGCGGCTCAATTCTTTGGCGCAATTTACATCCAGGGGTTAATTAAGCGTTGTTTGTGGTGTGCTGAGCCCCAAGAAACCGTCTTTTTCAACGCCAAAATATATACATTTTCCTGAAAGCCTAATTCACAAGCAAAGGTTAATTACAAACTGTATCTCTTGTTGTGGTGGCTTTAGAAAACCGCAATTGAAAACACGCTACAAAGCTACTATTTTGGCGGCTCAATTCTATGCGAAATTTTTACATCCAGGGGTTAATTAAGCGTTGCTTGCTGGTGGGGCTGACAAAAATAAACCGTCTTTTTTCAACGCCAAAATATATAAATTTTTCCTGTAGCCTAATTCACAAGCAAAGGTTAATTACAACTGTATCTCTTGTGCTGCGTAGAAAACACGCAATTGTAACACGCTACAAAGCTACTATTTTGTGCGGCTCAATTCTTTGGCGCAATTTACATCCAGGGGTTAATTAAGTGTTGTTTTGCTGGTGTGCTGACAAAAATAAACCGTCTTTTTCAACACCAAAATATATACATTTCTCCTTTAGCCTATTTCATGTCCGAAGGTTAATTAAAGCCTGTTTGTGCTTTTACATTTAGTAAAACACACAGTGTTTTTTAAACGACACATACAAGTAAATTTTTTCCTGGCCATTTGTGGAGCGCAATTTAAATCCAAGGGGTTTTACCCAAGCTTGTTACTGGGGTTCATTTGGAAGTCAAAAACAGGGTGTATATTTATCATATACAGATACATCATCAAAACAGTGTCTGTACATTTTAGAACAAACAGTATGTCAGACAGAGGGGGTGGCGGGGGCTCTGCACCTGCGAGTGGCAGTGGCAAAAAACATTCCTGGAACAGGCCCAGGTCGCAGCACAGCAAGGGGACTCGCAGCAGGGGTTCCACTGGGTTTGAGGCACAAACTGCCGCTTCATCTAGCGGCCGTTGTGTTTTCAGCAACCCAAGTGTTCTTGATTGGTTGACTAGGTATCCTCTTCCTCCCAGATGACATCTGACAACCCAGCCAAGAGTCTGTGGGAACCTCAGACACAACCATTAGTTGGCATGGCCCGGAGCGGGTCAGCGGCCCTCACCTGTCCTAAAGCCCGCCTCTGTCCCATCCGGTTCCCTCACCGGGAGATCTACTATATGGTCTGGGCTCAGCGCCCCTATATAGCGAGGATGAACAATTTGAGGGGGGCAGTCAGCAGCTACTTGGCAGCGAAGAAATGGGGCCAATATCGCCTGCTTCTTGCAGTAGGCGGCAAAGTATAGATGGGGAGAGTTGGCATGGGAGGTCATGTTGTGAGAGGTAAAGCCTCGGCATACCAAGACCGGTGAGAGGACAGCAGTGATGTGAAACACAAATAGATGATGATGTAGCCGACCGCACTTGGGAGCCGGGTGAGGCAAGGGCATCATCATCGTCAGGAGAAGAGGCGTCAGTTTTGCGCATCAGGCAGCAGCGCAGCCAGCAGTGGGTCATGTGGCCGTGAGTCAGCAGGATAGCAGAGTGTGAGATCGGGAGCCAAGCGGCCACGGGGTAAAAAACCCGCTTCGCAGGTCCAAGAAAGTACAGCACAAGGGCTCACGAGGCAGCGGCGGCAGTTTGTCACTCAGTGGGGGAGTGTTGGCGGTAAAATCCGATACTCGGCGGTGTGGCAGTTCTTTTTTCTAAGACACCGGAGAAGCCGAATATGGGTATATGTAGAATCTGTGGCAGAAAGTGAAGTGTGGCCAGGGAGTTAACGTTGGCACCACGGCCCTGCGTCAACACATGCAGCGTCACCATCCCGGTGGCCTGGGGGAGAAACGTGCTCAGATGTGGTGGTCCATCCTGCCGCCGCAGCAACAGCAGCAGCAGCAGCGCCCAGTGGCACGCATGCCATTGCAGCCAGTCAAGGCTCCACCACCTCTGCAGAAGGGAGCTGTTTCTCTTTGACTTCATCTCCCGGTCCAGATGCTCCTGCTCCTCGCTACTCATTCGGCCCGCAGCGTTCAGCGAGGCATTGCAAAGAGACAACAATATGCGTCCAACCATCCTAAGGTGCAGCAGCTGACCGTGCTCCTGTCCAAGTTGTTGGATTGCAGTCCCTCCCTTTCCAAATGGTGGACTCTGCACCATTTCAGAGAACTAATGGCTTGTGCCGAGCCGAGATGGAGAGTTTTCCCAAGCCGTAATTTATTTTCCAAAAAGGGAGTACCAGCACTTCATAAAAAATGTAGAACAGAAGGTGGGTCATCCTTGAGCTTATCGGTTTGTTCCAAGGTGCACGGCAGCGCGGACGTCTGGAGCTGTAACTACGGTCAGGGCCAGTACTGTTCTTTACGGCCCCCCTGGGGGAATGTGCTTCCAGCCCAGGCACACCAACCACTTGGACAGGAGACGCCGCTTTCTCCTCCACTTTGTCAAACTGCTGCACCTGCGCCAATGTCCGCCTACTCCTACTCTACCACCAACAGCATCTCAGCCTGCACTAGTTATTCTCCATCATACCACATGTGTATGTCACAGCGGTGTCACGCAGTTTCTATACCTGGCTTGCCTCGGCGAACGAAGGCACACAGGGGGAGGGAACTGCTCCGCGTCATGCAGCAAGAAATCGATGTGTGGCTTTCTCCGCCCCCAACTGCAAATCGGAACCAGGTGACGGACAATGGGGGAACATGGTGTCCGCGCTGGGACCGAGGGGGGATGGTCCATGCGCCCGGCCTGGCCCACGGGGTCAATCGGGTTGTGAAAAGGTTGCTGAAAGTCTTCCACCAATCTTTTAGAAAAATTCTGAAAATTTGGCAGGAAACTGTGCATGCACTTTTTTCCATTCGTACAAAGCCAGGAACCCCCTCCTCGATTGCAGCGGCAGAACGGGCCCCCCCCACACACTCTGATATGCGATGTTTCCACCCGCTGGAATTCCAGCCTGCACATTGTTGGACCGACTGTATGAACAGAGAAAGGCCATTAACGATTTTTTGATGATCCAGGCAGACAGAAGTACTCCCATTGTAACTTTGATGTCAGCCATGGCAGCTCATCGTGACACCTGCCGTTTGTTGAGGCCATTCGAGGGAGGCGACGTTATTTGTCAGTCGCCAGGACTACGGGATGAATAACGTCAATTCCACTGCTTCATGTCCTGGGAAACAGATGCTGAAAAATCTGTCTGGGCAGGGGGACTGGAGACGTGGCGACTACATCTTGCGGCCAACTGAGTCCGGTGGGGACTGAAATGGCGGAAAGGGAAAGGAGGGGGACATTGGGCAGAAGCATTGTCTGGTTTAAATGAGTGGGGTTTTCTACCCAGGTGACAAGAGGAGGAGGAGCATGAGCAGCTGGAGGAGGGGGATGGAGATGGGGGAAGTGAGGCAGATGACCCCCAAGCACCGTGGCAGTATACAGTGGAAATGGAGCAGGGAAGCCCCTCGGAGTCACTTTGCAGATGGCTTGCAGCATGCTTATTTGCCTGGCTAGTGACAAACCGAATAGTCAGCATCCGGCAGGGGGGATGACTTCTGGCTTCCACCTTATTGGACCTCGCTTACGTTCCAAAATGGGAGCCTTTTTCCCAGCTATTGAGAGAGAAGACAAACTCAAATACTAAAGGGAAATCCTCCGTAATCAGTTTTGGGCCCCTGCCTATGTGCGGCATCGTCCCTCCTCTGATAGGTCTTACCGGTGGGTTCCTCAGCGCTCCCCGTTACTACTACCACGGCTGCGGGGGAAGGTTTGGGGGGTAGGAGCAGTACCAGCTCCATCAGTAGTAACCTAAGTCTGGAGCATGATGAGCAGCTTCCTTCACCCGCCTAGTGAGGAGGGCAGTCGCCAGCAGCAGCAGGACCTGGAGCAGTCCCTGAACCCAACAGGTTGTGGCCTACTTGGACAGCACTTTTGCCACCTCAGTTAGAAGATCCGCAGGACTACTGGGAAGCCAAACAGTATTTGTGGCCGCAACTTGCAGAGTTTGCAGTGTAGAAGCTGTCCTTCCCGGACAGTAGTGTGGCATCAGAGCGGGTGTTCAGTGCGGCGGGGGCCATCGTTACCCAAAGGAGAACCCGCTTGTCCACGGGAAATGTGGAACGATGACCTTTGTCAAGATGAATCAGGCGTGGATCGGCCAGGATTTCCACACACCAATGCCTTAGGCGTCAGTCTGGGTTCAAACTACCTGCCTCAGCCACTATTCTGATGTCGCCACCCGCCTGATGCCACACATACGCAATGTGCATATGCAATCTTATGAGACTAATTTTGTACCCCCATAGGAGTGCATAGAGAGTTTCACTTCTGTGTAACATAACTATGCAGTATGTTTCAGCAACTCAAAGTGCAGGTCACCTGACCCAGTGGCAGCAGTGAAAAACCCTGTATTCAACTGCAGGTAAGCAAAATTACTGGCACTACTGTGTACATAGAAGCAATATCTCATTAACTAATGACAAACGAAAACTCGCCGTGGTCCTTTGAGGAGGTAAGTAGTCGGTGTTATTTATGTTTGACAGTCATCTCTGTATGCGCTCTCATGCAAGAAAGGTTGTCAATCACTGACAACACTGCCTGGACTCCTTAACTCAATTAAATAAATAAAATACAAGTTCTCCTCAATCTTTCCCTAGAAACCAAAACATTAATCTGCTCAGCTCTTGCTGCTCTATAGCATTTCCAATGTCTCGGTATTCACCAGAATATGAAAATCACACCTTTTATCCAAACACCACAGTGCATTAGTGGTATCCGGAGCTCCTTATCTCCATATATAAATTGTTATCCATAGCAATATTAGCACCGCTGTCTCTTTCTAAACAATATTAGACTTTTCAAAGATTCACAACACTATCCGCTTTCCAAATAAGCAAAGTGTCCATTTATTACTTACATTCTTCACATTTCATGTAACACATTTTTTTCCAATCACAGTGTTGCATGAAATGTGAAGAATGTAAGTAATAAATGGACACTTTGCTTATATGAAAAGATTATAGTGGTTTGAATCGTTGAAAAGTCCAATATTGTCTAAAAAGAGACAGCGGTGCTAATATTGCTGTGGATAAAAGCATTTCCAATGTGACAGGTTCCCTTTAAGGCAGAATTTTGGTCATTATATTACATCATATTTGCAAGCCAAAGCCAGGAGTGGATCCAAACCACAAAAGAGGTGCAAATGTTTCCATTATACCTTTCTGTGCAAAGGTTCCACTTACAAATGGTAACAAACACTGACCAAAATACCACTGTGTAAACCCAGCCAAAACGACAAAAATGAGACAACCCTTATATAGGTCAATTTACTATTTAAAACAGCAGATTTGCCAACCTGTTTGCTTGTCTTGACACCGTTAACTGGGTTGTTCTATCAGCCGAGTCTTCATCAAGCACAGGGCCATCTATTGACTCCATACAAAATCCCAAGAAGCCATTTTGTATATCATTTCCTAAAATATGAAGCAGACCTGTCAATTATAATGCAACATTCTTTATCTGAGTTGACTGTATGTCAGAGGAGAACATATTTCTTTCCTGTCTGATTTGGATCAATTTATGGAAGGGGATTTCAGTTTTCATAAATTGCATGAATTCATAAAAAATTTTCAAATAACTTATTTGGCATTGGATATTTTTAAAGTGTCATTTATACTCTATGTGGTCTTAAGACTCATTTTACAGGCTCATATTTTGTGTTGGGTTCACTGTTAAAATCCTTGTGCAATCCCACAACCATTCACTTGAACAGCCAGTCTGCGCTGCAGTTCACACAGTGAGCTACGGGGCAGATTTTTCACACCACGGATTTCAAATCCAACTCTCATTTCAAATCCGTGTTGCAGAATAAAAGAATAAACATGTTCATTCTTTTGTGCGGATCTTCATCAGATCCCGCTCAGGGAAGAGTGATCCAAGTAAGCTCCATTGCAATAGGGGTAATCCGCGTCAGAGGCAAGGACCTTTACTGTCTTTGCTTCTGATTTGGACATGGGTTAGCCCCACTTAGAGGAATCACTTCAAAGAATGGACGTCTATTCTTCTTCCACACCATTGATTTGTGAACGACCCCGCGGATTGCCCATTCAAATAGAAAGTCGGCTAGTTAGATTGCCCATGGGTTGTAATGTGGAATCCGATACGGATCCCGCGTGAAGTTCCACATTACAATCCGTCATGTGAACTTACTCTAATACAACTCTCATAGAGGTCTCTGTGGCCTGCTGTGTCTTCGTCTGTCTCTAATTTCATAAGAGGGCATATGAGGATCTTTTCTGATTCCATAAAACAGTAAAGCCTCCTCCCTGCATATATTTATACATACATATATATTTTGCATGACTTTTTTTTGGACAAAAAAGAAACACATCAAAAACTGTATTTATTTTTTGTTTTTCAGGCCTTGTATTTTATCATTTTAAGTTTTTGTAGCAATTTTTGAAAATCAGTGTGTATTCATACATGTGTTATTTCACGTGTATTTTACTCTAGTACATTTTACCATCACAAATCATTTGCTCCATCACATGATTTGCAATGTGGAAAAACACTATAAAAAGCGCATCAAAAATCGTAACACATGAACTGCTGCATTTTTTGGTGCAGAAAACAAAAAGATTCAGAGATGCTGTAAAAAATTAATGTTTAATATTTTTGCAAGAATTGTAGATTAGTAGGCAAGATCTTGAGCAAAATGATACACCTACAAAATGACATTTTAAAAAACTACCAGAAAATGTAAAAAAGGTATCTGATGATGTATTACAGGAGTGAGTTCCATACTAAAGAACAGGACAGTTCTAAATAGCTTTAAAGCAGTGTAGAATGCACCAGTATGAATGAAGCTGTTCTTCTGCAGTTCCTACCTCGAAGGTGTAATCCTGCCGCAAATTCTATCTGTACCACATAGTAAAAAAAATAGAAAAGATGCCACATAATTCCTGATAGCTTGGGCCGTGCTTACTGATGTTAATTATAAAACTATATTAAATAAAATAATTTCCAAAAAACATAAAATTAACATAGAATAATATCATATAAAATGAATGTATAATTAAATATAAAATTAATATTAAATTATATATTATACAATTGGTAATAAGAGCGTCTACCATAAATCATGTTACTATAGTATTAACAGTGATTACAACAACTCCTCAGACAGACCACTTTTAACTTTGTCCTGCTGTTCTGACAGTTATGCGCCTTGGCGTCAAATATTCATCAATGTGCCTAATCCTATGAATGTGGTGAGACACCCCCCCAGAACGCCCTCACATTTGTGGCGCATTACAAAGTGTTGGGGCAGGTGCTGATTGTGCCAAAGCTTGTAGTGTGAACATATAGAACAGGGCTACGACAGCTTTTTGGCACAAAGTACGACAGAATACTGGCGCAGTCCCGTTCATTTATGATGCCCAAAGTCTGAAACTGTGGAGGCTATGTGTGCCTTTGTACATATTTTGCACAATTTTTGTTGGAAATAAATGTTTGAATTGTTACGATATTCTTTGTTATGTGCAAAACATGTCAATTACATTAAGAAGATTCAGCAATGCTTTAAAATGTTGGACATGTTTGCAAAAAGTATAGAATAGCTGCTCTGAGTCAGTTTTATAGCACATCATTACTATTATTATTATTACTACTATATAAAAAGAACATAGTCTTAATTTTTTTCCAATCTTCTGGGTATTCCCACCAATGATATTGATCTCATATTGATAGGGTATGCCATCAATGTCTGATAGGATCGGATCCCAGCTCTTATCTCGAGAACGAGTCCTGAAACCTATCTGCTTTAAACGGAGAGGTGGTCGGCACGCTCTCACTGAAATCAATGGGAGTTCCCAGTACAGCCAAGATAGGTGCAGGTCTCATTTCTGGGACCTAAAGCTGTCGCTATGCCATCAATGTCTATGGTGGGAATACCACTTTAACTTCTTGAGGGAAAAGTAGATTTATCTCATTGTGAAGTAAATTGGTAAAAAAAAAAATACATATTTGCCCTCAACAGTCAACTCTGAGTAAAGATATACCATCCACTTTAGAGAAACTTGCAGTCAGGCCCCATAAACATCATTATTGTGACATCTACTTGTATAATCTGTTGGGATACTGCGAATATAATTTATCCCAATGTACACTGCAGCAGAGCCATGACTGGGCCATAGAAATCTATAGGGCAAAATTGGACCATGTTTCCTCTATTTACTGAACGTGTACGATTTATGTATCAGACACAAAAGCGTTTAAGACCACACTTTTTTGTCTGATACATTTTTTCTATAGATTTCTATGGCCCAGTCATGGCTCTGCCACAGTTTTTGTCAGGATACATTTTTCATGGTATTAAAACAGATACCATGAATATAAGCCAGAAATGTGATGTGGATGGGACATAACAGCGTATTGACCACAAAGCTGAAGCTTACTCTATTACTGTAAATCTGTGATACTCAGATATGGATATAGGGGCACTACTTACATCTGTTTGGGTAGAAATAATGGAATTCTGCTTACATATCATTTCATATGTATCTTTCACATATATTATAAATCAAACCCACAATAAAATGTTAAAATACCTTGAATGACAATGGCTGAAAATGATGAATATCCAACTTCATCTTTACCCTCCATTATCTGAACTCCTCCTTGAGGATCTGTAAGAAAGACATAGAACATTTCCATTCCCTCAGGTTCCTCATCATCTATAATCCTGAGTGAAACTTCTGTTTCACTCTGTCCATCCAGCAGTGTGATAAGCATAGCCTGATCTTCAAAGTCCAATCCTTCCGTAGCCCATGAAATATTTTTGGATCTATAGCTTTCTTCAAAAGGAAGCCCCTGTAGACCTTTCTGTGCCTTCCGAGCTCCAAAAGTTGCAAGCATGACTTGAACTATCCCACTCGAGCCATGGGTGCGTTTGATGTGAACAGTGACTATGTTTAATGCACTATGGTTTGAATCTTCATCAACATATGTCACTGCAGGTCCAATGCTTAAGACTCCGGACATAAAATCATTTGCTAAAATTTGTATAGTGGAAAGACTAAAGTCAGAATGTAATCGTGGTCTCTCGTAATAAACGCCTATACTTTCCACAGATGTTAGGTTAACGTAAAACAGTTCATCTGATTCATAAATTTTGTCATCAATTATGGAGACTTGTACTGTTGAACTCGTTTGATATTGTTCAAATATCACTTCTCCGTTTTCAATGGGCACATAATCTTCTTTTGGTTTGGCACTTCCTGAAATGGTCCGAAAGGTAACACTTGTGCTGTTGCCATGGAAACCATACAAGCGTTGAACATGTAGTGATACTGTATGGTTGTCTTCCTGCACTACAATGTACTTTGAATTAGGTGAAAACTGGAAAACTCCCATTGGTTCAAATTCTGCAAATGTGAACCCTTGCCTACAAAAAATAAAAAGCAATACAAGTCATAAAGTGAGATAAGGATCTGAAGAAAGTAAAGAATTATCTTATATTCTCAAAATAACTGATTAACAATAATGTGAGCCAGACAGAGTATTAAGGGATGAGTAAGGCTACATATCAAAACTGAGAATAGGCCGCCTTTCTCTGTGACCATTCATGCAGGAGGTCGAGGTAAAATCTAGCATTCTGGCTCAGAGGCGTAACGTGAAGCTCCTGGGCCCAATACAGAAAGTGAAATTGGGCCCCCCAGATACCAAGTGTTATTTATAATACTGGTGTCTTCCTATGTGGCAGGAGGGTGAGTACACCCCCTCAGGCTGCAGGGCCCGGTAGTGACTGCTACCTCTGCACCCCCTATAACTACGCCCCTATTCTGGCTGCTTGCGGCTGCCTCTAGGGGTTGCTTACTGCCTTTGCTTTTACACAGATGTCACTAATTGGTAACGTATGGTGGCTGCATAAACCTTACTCTATGCTATAGTCTTCTTCTAGTGGCAACTGCAGGTAACCATTATTCTTTCATTTAGAGGGGTTATCCAACTCCCCTTTTTAAGTTTAACTATGCTGCAGAGGTCAGAAGAAAATAAAAAATCCATATTCACCTCTTAAGTCACATTGGTTCCCGCGATGCTGTTCCTGGTCCTCTTCACCAGTCTTCTGTTGTCTTTTTGGCTCGAGTCAAACTGAACATTGGCACCTGACATCACCATTTGGTTCCTTGAGTTATGGACAGTGACGTTAGGTAGTGTAAGGCCATGTTCACACGGCTTAAAATGGGCCGTATTTCGGTCCGTAATTACGCGGCGAAGTGCGCCAATTACGGGCCGAAAACGGCCCATTCATTGCGGTAATTCACAGTTCTCATAGAGAACTATGGATTACGTCTCCTCTCCCCGCCCGGCCGCTAGCAGTGATTGTCTATGGGCCGGGTAAGTGCCGGCCCTCCGCTCACTCCCCCCCTCCCGCCCCGCCCCCGTCCACACGGCGTAATTGTGGGGCGTAATTGCAAATACACCGTGTGAACATGGCCTAACAATAGAAGACCGGCGGAGAGGACTGGTAGTTGCATCGCTGGAACTAAAGTGTGTTAAGATGCAAGTATGGGTTTTATTTTCTTCAAACCACTGCAACATAGTTAAACTAAAAAAAAATTAGTTTGCCACCCCTTTAAAGGGGGTTTCTCACTACAATGATTAGCTTTTGACATGTAGGGAAAGCTAAATGTAGACGATGATCCAATACATTGCTGTTTTTATGTGGCTTCATTGAGGAGATAGAGATTTTGGGCGACATGTATGAAATTGGCATTTAAACGCCAAATTTCATGCGCATAATAATAGCCTAGAATGCGCCTGATTTATGAACCAGCTCAACAGCGGGTCATAAATCAGGCACATTCTAGCGCATAAACGTCAGTTCTGGCTCAGGTATACCACTTTGAAAGTCTATCTTTTCCAGCAGTAATGCTCCTAGAAATGCCGCAGCAAGCTATATATCTATAGCTATGTACGGTTTTAGTGCGCTCCACCTCCTGCACGCCCCCGAAATCAGGCGCTTTACAAAGTGCCGCTTCTGCTCTGTAATGCGCCTGATATTTACATACGGGCCACTTAAACATGTAGCGAATCTGGCTGCGCTGGATTTTGGACTGAAAAGACGCCAGATATCTGGTGCAGCCCCGTTCATAAATCTCGCCCTTTATCTTTTCTGAGTACACACAAGTTTCTCTTGGTTACCAACCATCTCTGTCCTATCTAATTAGCTGGAAGCTGTTGTCTGTCCATGGTGATTTCACTCCCTGCTGTTTGTAATCTCTAGAAACGGAGCTTTGTTTGTTTAAGATAAGGACAAGTTTTCACTTCTTAGAGCTCTGTAGTCCTATGTACTAGAGATTTTAAATCTCCTGCAGTCATTTCGATGTAACAGGCTCAGCTAGGAATATCTGAGCTGATATACCAATCACTACTTTAGAGCCGCCCACAGCCTAACCAGGAAGTGTAAGTCTGAAGCTGGTTGTAACTCTATGAAACTGCATGGTGAGAAAAACCTGTAACTCTACGATGAAGAAAAGCAGATGGAAAAAAGACTGTTTTTAGGGTTCCTTCTCACCCCAAGTACCATAGCAGTGGTGTGGTCTACTTATATAACAAGTATGCACCTTGGTAATTACAACCATCTCATATTTAAGTGTTCTTCCTTTTATTTTTATTTTTTACAATTCTAAGATAATTCTGCAATAAAAACTAAATATACATACCTCGCCACTCACCACCGTTCCAGCGCTGTCTGTATTATTGCTCATTCTTATGCTTACATCTGTCTCGGCAGTCTGCTCCTGACCATTGTAGCCCATCAGTAGCTGCTGTAGTCACGTGCCATATCCCTGAGATCCCCATTCAGGAACCATTCACAGGTGAGTATTTTTTATTTTATTTTTGCAGTATAAGCTTACAATTTAAAAAAAAAAAAAACATACTGGAAAACCTCTTTAAGCAACATTTTGGGGAAAGTAAACCCAATTACTTTCAATCAACTTCCCTGGTTTTTTCAGTCTCTAAAAACGCTGAAAAAAAACGACTGAAAAGAGGTCCCATAGACTCTATATTAAAAATGTCCTGTAGTATCCACAGAACATCTTTTTTCTGCTTGTTTTATTTGTTGGTCGTTTTTTGAAACATGTTGCAAAAAAACGACTGAGCAGAGCAGAAAATTTACTATTGGAGTCTATGTAAAGCAACGGACGTATTTTGGAGCATTTTTGGCATGTTTTTTGCACTTTTTTTGCAGAAAGACATTGCAAATCTATTGCTGTGCATCTCTGCAAAAAAAACGCACAATAAAACACGCAAAAAAAGCAAAACATGCAAAAAAAATGACGTTTTTCAGCAGCTTTTGACAGGCAGTGGACAAAAAACTCAGTTTTATGAAAGTTTTTAGGGTTTGGTTTTCGGGTCGTTTTTTGTCCAATGCTGTGTAGACCTAGCATAAAGGTGAAGGAGCTTATAATCCTGTAGAAAGCAAACCAATGTGCGGCCCACAGACTGCATACAGAAAGGCAAAGCTACTCTATAGCTGCTAACCTAATATGTATTGTTTAAGTACATGAAAATTTGCAAAAGGAGATGACTAAAAAACCACCAACAGTAAAGTTTGAAAGTTGTTTAGACACATATCTGCTAGTCCTCTGGCTCATTTTAGCGGCGAGCCAGTGAAGCATGTCAGTCCACCCTATGCACCTTTGTAGTGTACGTTAACCTATAACATCAATGGCATGTGGTGCTCTGCAGTTTTTATATTACTTAAGGGCAATGGCGCCATTTGTCCACTCATAATACACATCCACCAAATCAGCACGAAAACAGTTCACCAACTGCACAGTTTCAGAAATACTGGCACCACTGACCCAAAAACCAATAATCATCACTTTTTGCAACTCTGATAAATTGTCCATTTTACCCCAGACAGCAATGAGGGTTATGGTGGCAGACAGGCTATATACAAGCTAACTTACGACAGGACTTTTTTTCAAAAACTACATGTCCCAAAGAAAAAAGCGGGAAGTGGTCTTTAAAAATGAAACGGGACTGTTTATAAATAAGTTCCCCTTAAATTTCGGGGTTTGCCCCAAATTTGGGTACACTGCTTCTCAGTTCCATTTTATTTTAAAAAGCAAAACCTCGGGCCCATTAGTTTTTTTCCCTTTCCAAGTACAGAGGAATTGATTTTCTGTCTTCACCATGCTTAAAGTCAACAACCCCTGGCAAAAGATAATATTACATCAAGTCACACTGATCCACACAAAACATAATGGATAAATATTTTGAAATATCATCTTTATTATTTACAGAAAAAATCAATTTAGGGACTTAATAACCATTTTAAAAAAGCGTTTTTTTCTTTCTTTTCTGCTGTTTTTTGGGATAGTTCTACCCATTTTTAAAACCCCTTTAATGACTTACCGATTCTGGTGAAATTTTTCCCCAAAAACGGAGGGGTTTTTTGGGCATGAGGCCAGGGTTTTTCCCAGTTCCCAATTTAGGGTTTACAGCCCCCATAAAATCCATCTCTGAAATTTTTAACAGCTTTGGGTTTTTTAGGGCTGTGATTTTTTTTGGAAGTCAAAAGAAAGGGATTCAAAAAAAATTTTTGGGAAAGGGAAATGCATCACTCAATTTTTTTTAGGGCATTACTATTAACGGGGACCACTTTGTGATATTTTCCAACAGCTTTCCTTGATGATACTTATAAAAAACCCATGCAAAAATTGGGAACATACTGCATCTTTTTTTTTGGTTTAAAGCGGGGTCAAAGTTATTTATGATGGTACATGCTTCTTTGAAAGGTCTTGAAAATTCAAGATAGTATGCTACCATTCTGAAATTTTTTTTCCCTTGGTTTTTTTCCCAACATTTTTGAATAAATTTTAAAAAAATTTCCCGGGTTAAAAAACCCCCATGACTTTCCCAATATTTTTTTTAATAACCCTTAGGGTTCCTTTTAAAAAAATTTTTCTATATAGTAATTTGGGGCAACATGTTGTTTTTGGGCGCTTAGCCCCAATTTTTTTTTGCACAAAATTTAATTGTGTGGGGAATGCGTTTTAATTTTTAAAACCCCGGTCTACTGCAGGTCTAAATCAGGCCATTTACCTTTAAGAAGCGAAAATTTCCCGGCTCGGGAAAAACCATTTTGAAAGTGGTTTCCCGTTCCAGCAGTAATGCCCCAGGAAATTCCATCGGGAAAACTAAAATAACCAACGAGCACATTAAAAATAGAAAAAAAATTTTTCCTAAACCTCTGTTACAGCATTTGTCCCGTCTTGCTCTCCTCTGGTCTTCTGTATGCATCCCTTTTTCTAAATTTAGGGCATCAATTTTCCCCAATCATTTGGCGGCAGCGTGATTTTCCCCGTTAAAAAAAGGGAAAAATGAAAACGAAAAAAGGGGTGGTGAGGAAATAAAGGGGCCCAGTGCTGGAATGGGGTGGGGGGGAGAGGTGATATAATTTTTTTAAATTGTTAAGGGCAGCATTACAGAAAAAAAAATTTAAATAAAAAAAAGTATTTAAAGCCCTTTAAAATGTACTTTCCAAAATTTTGAAATAGAAAACAAAAAACTTTTCTGTTTTTTGGGGGGGTCGGGGAATTTGGGGAAAAAAATTTTTATTTCTCTACCATACCTCGGGATTTGGGCAGCATCTTTGGGTACTGGAAAGGGTTTTTGGAATCTGCCCTTTTTATGATATGGGGTTTTTCCCAAAAAGTACTTTCCCCCAAAGTGTGACATTTGTCAAATAAAAATAAAAATTTAAAACCAAAGGGGAGAGAAAAATCTATAAATACAAAATAGATTTAAAACTATGATACTGTATCAATATTATAATAATTTAATACATAAAAAAATATGCATTTTTGACCTTTTTTGTTTTAAATTTGGGAATGTAATAAAAGCCCTACGTCACCATCCCCGAAAACAGCACATTCCCCCCAAATTTTTTCCCGTTAATTATCTTTTTTTTGATTTCCCAAAAAATATTTGATACTGGGGCAGGGGGACATTGGCCAAAAAGTTTTTTTTTGCAAATCTTGTGACATTTTAATGTAAAATAACCGGGGCCATGTCACTGTTTACAATGATACTCTGACTTGCAGGGGCCCAAAAAGGAAAAAAACCATAAAGGGGTCGTCATTTTTCCAAAAAAAGGGAAACCACACCCCTTTTGCTTTTATCCAAGCTGCCCCCCCCCTCTAAGAGGGAAACTGAAAAATATAGGTCTTTCCCCTAGTTCTGGCACCCTCACTGGAAAAAGCTGGTCTTAAACTCTGCAACATTCGACCCCTTCCCGGAAAAAACAACCCATCCAGAAGTCACTGTGAAATCACCACGAATGTCTGAGACACTAAAAGTGCCAAAAAAACCTGAGAACAAGGAAAAAAAACAGTTTTTTTTTTTCTTATTTTGGGAAATAAGCTATTAAACCTATCATTTTATTTGAATTATTTAAATAGTCTAGGGCCCTTTTTACCGGGTATTATTGAGCCATTGTAAAAAGTGGCATCTAGCACTCTGGGAAACCCAAATATTTTTTTTCATTTTTAAGGGGCAGTCCTCTAATTTTTTCCCGGTTTCCCGTAAGGGGAAAATAAACCTCCTAAAAAGATTTTTTTAAAGGGAAAGGGGGTAAAGAGGGGGGGTTTTAGGGCCCTGGGACAACCCAAAAAGGGGACAGAGAATTTTGATCCCCCTGCCAACCCCACTTAAGAAAATGAAAAACCCCATCGGAAAAGGGGCTCTAGGGGACAATTTCCCTCACGGGAAAACACCTTTCCAGACCCCCCTTTTCTGTGGGAAATTTGGAGAACCTGGGATACGCCAAAAAACAAAGCTCACCACTCCATCTCACTCTGCCTACACTAGGAACATTACATATACCCCCACATGGTCCCCCAACCCCCAAAAACACGGCCCCCAAACCCTTTTTCTTTTTGGAAATGAATGAAAAAAAACTCTATACTACTGGTTAATTTTGGGGGCCACATCACTTAAACTCTTAGAGATTTTTCGGGCTTTGTTAGGGGGAAAGAGGGAAAAAATATTTAAAGTTTTAAGTTTTAAAATTTTCAGGTACAGTGCGTAGATAAAAAAAAATTACAAAATGACAGATTTTACAAAAAAAGGTAGAACGGTATACCCGTTTAAACAAAAAAGGGTTTAAAAAATGAAAAACAGACCTTTTTCCCAAAAAAAATTGGTTAAGAAAACTGGGCTAGGAGTACACCCGAAAAAAATCGGACAGACCTACGTTGATGTAAAGCCCCAAATGTGAAAAATTTTTTATGGAAACTCAACCCCCCCCAGCCCCCCCTCCTTGGGCACAAAAGGGGGGTGGCTAATTTTTTTTGCCCCTAGAAAACTTTAAAAAGTTATCATTTCTTGTTCTGTCAAAACTCCTCAAAAAATAAACCAACCCAATTCCCTTTTATAAATTTTACCAAACCCAGGGATACCAAATATGAATATGACAGATTCCTAAGTGGGGTAAAAATTTTCCTTTTTTGTGATTCCCTTAAAAACCTAAAATTTTGTGTTTCCAAACATGAGGGGGGGCTGGGGGTTTCCGGGGTTAAAAATTTTATAAGAAAAATTTTTGGGGAAAAAATGATTTATTGGGCAAGACTTTTTTTGATGTTTTTAAATTTTCCCCTTTTTCTATTCCCTGACTCAGTTACTGGGTGTCCCTGGTGACATATAAGGGGAACATGATGAAAAAAAAATTGGGGCTTGGTCTTTGGGCTTTCCTTTTTGCCCCCTACAAAAAATCGGGGTTTTCTCTTTTCATTTCATTAAATTTCACTGAAAAAATTAAAGGGGGGGTTTTTGACCCGGGTGTATGGGGAACAAAGAAAGTCCAAAAAGGGGTTTTTTTTTGCCACAGATTAATGTTGCGTGGGGGTCCTCCCAAAAAGGGTATTTAATACTTTTTTTAAAAAAAGTGATTCAAAAAGTGAAAATTCTGAGAGCTACAGTTTTTTTATATGCCCCTTTGTTTTTTTGACGTTTTACATTAGAAAAGACCAGGAAATGAAAGGGGAAATGAATTTTGGGGCCCTGCTTTCAATTATCTGCATTTCTTATCTATGCAGGGGAAAATGAAGGAGGGGTTTTCAAAGGGGGTGGGGAAAATAAGCAGTGAATAACCCGTGCCCTTTTTTATAGAGAAACCACTGGTTTTTTAAAGTAATTTTTTTGAGTAAACACTGTAACGCTCCCCGGCTCTCTCTCAGCCCCCCCTTTCCCCCTCCCCCATGACTCGCCCTGCTGAGTTAAAGGGGTTTTTCCCAAAATGAGTTTCTTACCTTTTTATCTTTCTCAGAGAGAAAATAAAAAAAAGCATTTCAGCGTCAAGAACCCGGGTTCAGGGGGGGGAGGGAGGGGGGGAGC
>JAODAL010046151.1:0-31221 GCA_025379985.1 Phyllomedusa bahiana | reverse complement strand
GAGTGCCAAGACCCGTAGGGGCAGCGCAAGCAAGGTGGCAGAAGCCTAAGGGTGCCCTTTTGGCAATCTTTTTTACCACCTCCCCAAACCCCATCAATGCAGGCACACATCCACCACAGAACACTTAAGATCATGGGCACGATATCGGGCTTCAACCCGATTTTTTGGGATGTGTTCCCCAAAACTTCTGGGACCCCAAAATGACAAGGGCCCGACTGCCGCCCCGCCAAGAGGTTTTGTCCGCCCACGCCAGCGTCTATCAGGGAACCTTCACCAAAGCTGGAGGAGTCATTACAGACAAACGCACCCGGGCTTTCCCCAGAAAATGTGGTCGTTTGACTTTACAAGATGAATCAGGATGGTTCGATGTGTTGTGGCCCCAAAATTCCCGGGGTCACCGTTATTTTGCCGGAAAACTTCACTTCCCTTCAAACCAAAAAGGGGCCCCTTTTGAAAATTTTTTTAAATGTCATTTTTTACTGCAATTTTTTTCCCTTTTTTCCCCAACAGTTCTTTTTGCGGTTTTGCTTAGGAACTGTAAAAGACAGAAAAGGTTTCTGAAAACACCTTTCCCCAAAAATAAAATTTATCTTAAAGTTTTCGCATTTCAATGGTTTTTGAGGTCGTTGCTGGAAACAGCAAATTTAGGTTTTGGAACAGAAAGGGGTTTTTAAAAAGGGGCATTTCCCCCCTCAAAATTTTTAGGGCTGAGAAGTATATTTAAAATTTTTTTTGGGGTCTGTGTGTGAGATACGAATAATCAGCCTTTTAGACAGAAATGTGGCTTTAAGGGGCATTTCTCCCTCACAAATTTTTAATAGGGCGAGAAGATATTTAATAATTTTTTGGGTCATGTTGCTGTGAGATACAAATAATAAGGCCCTTTTGGGAACAGAAATGTGGTTTCAATTTGGCATTTTTCCCTCACTTTTTTTTTAAAACAGGGGAAAAAGAAGTCTTTTTTATAATTTTTGGGTCATGCCCCAAGTGAAGTAAATTTGGCCCCGCACTCAAACGGGGGGCCCCAAGCTTTACCAGGACAGGCCCATTAAATTTTCCATTTGGAAAACAAAAAACGGGTTGAAAGACTCCTTTTTCCCGGGAAATTTTTTAAAGCTGGGGCAGCAGGTTTGGGGCTATGTTTGGGGCCCCAGGAAAAGGTATAGTAAAAGGTCCAGTGAAACAAAAAAGGGGTGGTTGAAAGACCCCTTTTTTCACTTTTTAATCTGGGGTCATGCGGTTTGGGGCTCATCTTTTCCCCCCGGGAAGGGAAAAAGTGTATGCCCATGAAACTAAAATTTTGGTTTTAAAAGGGACTCCCTTTTTCCGGCCCTTTTTAAATCGGGGGCCCATGAGGTTTGGGGTTCAGGGCCTGCTTTTAAGGACAGGGATTTTAAATGCCCTTTTTCAAGAAAAATTGATGGTTCAAATCAAAACTGCCTTTGGCACTTTTTTAATTTGTGGGGAGGCAGGTTTAAGGCTCAGCGGTGGTGCAAAAAGGATAGTGAATGGTCTGTTTTTTTTTTTTTCTGTGGCTTTTTAAAAACCAAAGGGTTTGTTGCCTAAGATGTAAAACGTTTTTATTTAAATTGTTTGGATGTTAATTCCAGCTTTTTCCACCCCCTGTTTGGGTGTAAAAATTGAAGGTTTTTGTGCTCTCTGTAGCGGCTGGGAGATGGTTTCCCCCCGGGCCCAAACCGCAAAGGGGATGAATTTCCCCCAAAACCCGGGGAAACGGAAATCAAAGGGGGCCCCCCGGTTTTTCACCAGAGCCCCCCCGAAAAAGCGGGAGGGACTTGCTGCGGCGGGGGCTACCAGGTTCCCCCCTACTTGACTTGTTTTGCGGGGCGGCCGGGGTGCAGCGGGGTTTCAGAAGCTTTTAAGTCCGGGAACTTTAGTGGGGCAGGCAGGGGGTTTTCGGGCCCAGGGGGCCCAAGGGGTTCGGGGCCCTTGGACGGGGCGGGGAAGGGGTCAGGGGTGGGGGCGGAGTTTTTGGGAGTGGGGAAAAACGTAGCAAGGGGTCTGGTACCCGGTAGGGCGGAAACACACTTGGGAACGCTTTAGTTAAGGCAAGGGCAACAAAAACCCAGCAGGGAAGTGCTGGGTGAAAAACTTAAAAAGGGGGACGGGCCCCCGGGAAATTCCCCCAATTCCCGGCGCCTGCCCCTTTTAAATGTACGTGAACGCCGCACGCGCAAAGGGGGGAAAGCAGGGAAATTCGGCCGGCAGGGGACGAGGAGGGGCCCGGGAGCAAAGGCCAGGTGGTGGTTTGGGACGGGGGGCCCCGGCCAAACACTGGCATTTCGGTCCGGGGGGCCCCCTTTCCCACCCGGGGGCCCGCCCGGGGAAAACGCGGGTGAACCGCGGCCCAAACCCAAAGGGGCTGGGGCGAAACCCCTTTTCCCAGTACCCCCCCCCTTGGGCCTCCCCCCCTTTTTTTAGGCCCAGAAAAAAATCTGGAGAAGGGAGGTCCCGATTCAGGATTTTTGGGATTCTGGCCCCCGGGGATCTCCCTCAGGCCCGGGAAGGCCCCTCCAACCCCGGGGAAAGAAACTCCCCCTTTGACCTTTTTTCATATCAAAAATTTTCCTTTCCCTAAAGGAAGTCTTGGGATTCGGTACGGGGGGAAAGGCGTCACACTTTTTTCCGAGTAAAACCCTTTTCGCCCCAAAGGGGCCCTTAAAGGGGGGGGACACATGAAAATTCCCGTTGGGGACCCGGAGGGATGGAGGCAAACAGAGCTTGTAGGGTTCACGGGGTTCAACTGCCCAAAGAACCTTAAAGGGTCCGAGGAAGCGGGGGCCCAAATTTTAAGACTAGGACCTTCAGGCGAAACATATCTTGAAAGAACCAAAAATTTGGGCCCCCGGGAAAAAGTGGGGGAGGTCTTCCCCTTTTTTGTCCCCTGAATTTCCCATCCGGGGGGGCCCGAATAGAGATGTGCGTCCCTGCCAGATGGCCTTGATATCCCAAAACCGGGTTTGGGGTTAAACAGCGGGCCAAAACCAGTTAGGAGGCGGGGGAAAGGGGGGGGGGTGGGGGGGTTGGCGGCCAAAAAGACAAACAAAGAAGGGGGGGAGGGGCCGGGGCAGCACCCGGGAGCCCCGGGGGGTTTAATAATCCCAAATTGGGGCCCACGGGAGACCCTGGGTCCCAGTTGTCCTGACTTTTTTCCCCCCAAAAAGTGACGCGGGCCCCCTCCAAATCGGGGTTCACCCTCTCCTCCCCCCCTTTGGGAAAACTGAGGGGTATGGGCCCAAATAAAGTCCAATTTTAAACTTGCAAAATGGGAGCCCCAAAGAAACGCCAAAAACAAAAACAAATTGAAACACCGCGGTGGGGGGAAAAATGGGGTGAGGGTACCCTTTGAAGCCGGAAGATTTTTCCGGAAAAAAAAGACTAGCCAATTGTGGGGCAAACCCCAGGCCAGGGAGAGGCCCCAAAGTGGGAAAATTTTGAAAACCCGGATCTGTCACCACCCAAGGGACCAAAATTCCCCCGGAGGGGGACTGGTAGTTTTCCGGACAAAAAGTCCAAAGCTAGGGGGCGTCCTTTTGGGAAATTTTAAAGGCCCGGGCAGGGGATGCAAGGGGCCAGCGGGCCCTTTTGGCCCGGGCCCTTTTTTTTTTCCAGAGCACAAGGGGACCAGGCGGGGTGTACCCTTGACACCCGGGTGCAAAGGGTGGGGGCCCCAGTAAAGGGCCGGGCGAGATCAATGATAAAGACTTCCGAGCTGGGGATGACCACCCCCCAAAGGAGAAAAGCCCCCCCCAGGATCTTCCTCCTGAGTTCCCGGGCGGAAACGTACGTTTTTGCCCGTGGGAAATTTTTTGGAAACCTCGGGGGGGGCCACGTAAACCCAAACCCTTTTGGGGAAAAGAAAGGGGAAAGGATGAATTTTGTTTGACCGGGTTTTTCACCGACCACGTCCAGGCACAAAAAGGGGGCAATCCCCTTGCTTCCCTTCCCTCAGGGGGCCCGGAAAAATTTTTAAATGAAAGTAAAACCCGGGGGAGAAAAAAAGGGGAACCCCCCCGGGGGTTTGGGCGAGGGTTTAGACTTTTGGGGCCGTCTGAAGATAAAACCCAAATTTTTGGGGTCCTTTAAAAATGTTTGTTTGGGATGACGAACCCCCTCCACCCAAAATTGTCCCCAAACCCCGGCAAGGGCCAACTTAGGGGCCAAAGGGTTTCCCGGTCCCCAATGGCATATTTTTGGCTAAAGGGGCCCCGGGTGAAGGTCTTAGAGAGAAACCCCCACATTGAAAACCCTTTCCCTTTGGGAAGCTTCTCTGCGTAAAAGGACCGCCCCGGGCCCCACGGAAAGGCATCCACCCCCAAAGGGAAAAACGGCCTCTGGGAAATCGGGGCCGGACCAAGACAGGAGCTAGGGAGAAGGCCGTTTTTAAGATCCCCCCAAACCCCCTTTTCTGGGGCCCTTCCGGAGGCCAGCCTCTGGGGGTTCGCATTTTTCCCCTAAAAGGGCCCAACGATAGGACCCCCAAAAGGGGTGGAGAAGGGGGAAAAAAATTGTCGGTAATATTTTCGCGGAACCCCAGGAAGCGCTTTTATTGCCCCGAAGCCCGACGGGAGGGGGACACTGAAGACGCGGGGAGATTTTTTTATGGGTCCATCTTTGGGCCCTTTTCAGCCGAGACTATTTTTAAGCCGGGGAAAAGGGTAGGCGGGGTTCCGTTTGGAAAAAGCTTTTTCTCCAGCTTGGCTTTTAAAATCGGTTGCGCGCAAAAACCGTTGCAAAACCTGGCTACTTGAGCCCGGTAAAGTCCCGAAATCAGAGGAAAAAAATCAGGATGTCATTTTTAGGAAACACTATAAACACGGGTTTTTAAAAGAAAACCCGGAAAGACATCTTTAAAACGAGTTCGGGAAACACCGTGGAGCGTTACAGACCCCAAAAAGGGGCCCATAAACAGATACTAAAATGGCCATCCCCGGGGAAATTTTTAAAACGCCGTTTTCCCAAACTCTTTCCCCCCCCCATTTCGGATGGGGTTTAAGGGGCTCCCCCAAGGACCCAATTTGGGAAAACCCACTTTAGCCCCCTTGAGAGGGTTCAAAAAGCCCCCTGAGATTCAGGGGGGGAAGGGTACCCGGTTTTTTTTTCGGTGACCCTTTTTTGGGACCCCTGTATTATAAAAGGGACGGGGGGACCCATCCTTCTTTGCACAAAAAAAACCCCCCGGCTCCGGCTGGGGGGGAATTTAAACGAAAAAACCCCTTTTTCGGGCAGATTTCCCAAAATTTAGGCTAAACAGGGCCCGGGAGTCCTGGCACGGACAGCGGGTAGACCCCCCCCCGGGGGGGATGGTTCCGGGCAGGGGGTTTCAATAGGACATTCGAAAGGGCCGTTTTTGGTTTGGAGCGTTTCCCAGCCCTTTTTCCCGGGAAGGAATACCCCCCAAAAGTCCTGGAAACCCCCCCCCCCCGGCGGGCCCGGGCAAGGGTTTGACGAGGGGGAGGCGGAGAAGTGGTAGGCACCCGGGCTTTGGCACCTCCAAGAAACCAGTTCGGGCTTTTCCGGCCCCCCAAACGCGGGGGAAATTGCCTGTTTTCCAATCGAGCGAAAGGGGGTTACGTTCCCCAGGGAAGCCCCCAAAAGGAAATCGCCGAGGAAGAAACGGGACAAAAACTTTGGAACGTGTTTCTTCCCCTTTTTATGCAGACCCCCACACGGAGGTCACCGGCCGGGTTATGTACGGGAAAGGGGTCCGGAGGAGCAGCACTGACCGAAAGATAAAGCACCGGGTTTTCCCAGGGGGACTTAAAAGGGGGTTTATCCCGGAAACCCGGGGGTTACCAATGGGGGCAAAGATAAAATTTCCAGCAACCCCGAATCCAAAAAGGCAAAACCTCCGGAACGAAGACCACATAAATGCCCACCCCCCACGGGCATCATCAAACGGGGAGAGGGGAAACTGAAACCTGGGAAACCGCCTCTCCTAGGGCTCCTAGGAAAATTAGGTTTCCCCGGGAAACGCTGGGAACTACGGAAGAATTATGGGGGAAATTTGGCCGGGAGGGCGGGGAAGTAGAGACATTTTTTCTGGGTTTTCGGCGACGGTTCAGCTCCTGCCCCAAAATAACTGGCCCGCCCACTTGCATGGGTTCCACCCAGGGGGTTGAGGGGGACAGAAATGGGGGGATGCTGAAAAACCGGGGCCCAAAATAAAAACCCCCCGAGGGGGGGGTGTGCATGTCTCTTTCCTGATGCGGCTCCCCTGCCTCCGGGGAAACCTTCCATCAATACGGGTTGCTAGATGAATTTTATTTTAAATGGGAGGACGGGGGGTTTTCTCTTCTGCCAAAGGGGTTTTTTAAACCCGGCTGGACAGGCCCTTTTTGAAAGTGGCACAGGGGGCGGCCATCTTTCCCACATGAGCTCCGAACCCAGATTTCCGGGAAAACTGTACCGCTTTAGTCCCCCCCGGGAGGGGGTCGCCTTGACAAAGGGTTAAAAGGGGGGCGGTCCCCCGCAGGGGAAAGCAGTGCCGGCTCCTCGAAGACGGTGCGGAATTCCTGGGGGAAAGGGTCTTTTTAAGACCGCGGGTTACGGGTCTTTCCCTGTCCCAGGGAAGGAGTTCCCCAACCGGGGCCTTCCCAGAAAGTAGGCTCACCACGAAGGCCCCCTTAAACCTTTTCCAAAAGGAAAAAATGATCCGCCATCATTTCCCAATGTGCATAGAGCCACGGGGGTAAGGAAACCCCCGGGGCAGGCTTGGGACCCCCGGGGCCAAAGCTAGGGGTTTAAAGGGGGACCCGAAGTTTTGGGTCCCAGGGTTAGCCAAGGGAAAAGGGTTGACGAGACGGGGCACCGACGGGGCCCGGGTTTGGAATGTTGCGGGATGCGAGGACCCTTGAGCATCATGGCGGGAAGAGTTTTGGGCCCCAAAACTGCTCCCCCCTTTTTGGGTTGCGTTTTGCTGCGACTGGGGGGCAACCAAGTCGTAAGTTTTCCGCGTATGTTTTGGAGGGTCCCCTTTTGGCGGGACCCATGGGCTGGATCTAACTTTTGCGGTTGGGGATGGATCCGGGGGGGCCGACATTAACCCTTACATACGGGATGCCAGTCTCTAATAAATAGAAAAAAAGCTTAGTCAGGAGTTTTTTTTTGGGCAACCACCGGGTCGTTAAAGGGATAGTTCTTCCCTAAACTTGCCGGGACCCACGAGACCCCCAATGCCCGGGTAACCCATCGAGGTGCCCCTTTCCATTTTTTTCCGGAAACATTGGGTCTCGTGCTCCCCGGCAAGGGGATGGGGATGAAAATTTAAACCCGCCCTTTGGGTGGTCGCAACAAAAACTCCTGAGCAAAGGGCCTTTCTTTTTTTATTAGGGGGCCCGGCACCCTGAAATGTAACGGGTTAATGTCGGCCCTTGGGTTTTTTATGAAGATTTTTTAAAAAAGTTTTGCACGGTTCAAGGTTCTTTTGTTATTTTGTAAATGAAGTGATTGGGGGGGTGGGGGCCCCCCCAACTAAAACCCTTATATTTTGGGCAAAGCGCCATTGAGTTTCTTTAAGACCCCCAATTTATAAAAAAAAGGGGTCCCCCGGGACCCACCCAAGCGTTGTATTTTTACGCCAGGGCCAGGGAACGGAATCTAAGTGGCCCCCGGTTTTCACCAGACCCCGCCGCAAAGCGGGAGGGAAACTTGGCGGCGTGAGGTACCAGGTCCCCCCCTGACGTGACTTGCTTGCGGTGGCGTCCGGGGTTTCAGAGAGGTACAGAAGCATAGTCCGGGAATCGTAGTCGAGGGCAGGCAGAAGGTCAGGGCGGGCCCGGCAATGGTTCGTGGTCGTGGACAGGCAGGAAGGGTCAGGGCGGGCGGCAGAGGTTCGGAGTTGGGGGAAAAACGTAGCAAGAGGTTGGTACATGGTTAGGGGGGAGAACACACTTAGGGAACGCTTTAGCTAAGGACGAGGCAACATAGATCCAGCAGGGAAGTGACGTGGGTGCAAAATTATATAGGGACAAGCGCCCGGCAATTACCCAATTACGGCGCACTGTCCCCTTTAAATGTACGTGAAACGCTCAGACGCCCTTCCGGCCGGCAGGGGACGAGGACCCGGGCGGGAGCGAGGCAGGTGAGTGGGTGGGACGGGTAGCGCCAACGACCGGCAGTGCGGTCCGCGGGGCCCCCGTCCCCGCCGGGGACCCGCCGCGGGGAACCCGGGTGCGACCGCGGTCCGAAATACGGACCGCGGCGCAACCCGTTACACTCTCCCATAGACTTTAATGGTCATCGGCGATCATTTTATCATCGACCATTTGAAATCTTTGCCGATGATGGTCGACTATCGACCATCGACCGATGTCGATGGCCAACGTAATCGCTCAACACTAGTTGTCTCCCCTCAGAGTTTCATAGATGCATCCTGTCACTTCCTGGTCAGACTGTCTGTAATTAGCATAGGAGCTCAGTGCATTCACTCATTGTATTCAACTCCATGTTTTCAGACTGCTAATTAGTTTAGATTAGCTTAGAAGCTTCTCTGAAACTGCTATCTAAAGTAAAAAAGTAGTAATTAGTCTTTTGTCTGAAAGTTCAGAATACACACAACACACACACACACACACACACACACACACACAACACACACACACACACAACACACACACAACACACACACACACACACACCACACACACACACACACAACCCAACACACAAAACTCTCACTCTGGCTGCTGAGACCTGTGTGATGACTTCACTCAATGCTATCACAAAGAACAAACAGCAGGGGAGAAAAGAGTACACAGGTCGGTCACTGGGGGAACCAAATAGAGCAAGGAAAATGATAAAATCATTTGTAGTTCCTTAACATAAAAGATGAACAATGCAATGTATTTGGAAAATATCTTCATTTAGGTTCCCTAAAATTTTTAAAGTTTTTTATGTAGAAAGACAACCCTTTTAATACCAATAAAAAGGGGTTTTCTCCCCCGAGTTTATAATGCAATGTCATTCCTGTCACCAATGCTATCACAAAAAATTTAAAAAAACAGGGGGAGAAAAAAAATACACAGGTCTTTCATGGGGAAAAAAAAACCCCCGGAAAATGAAAAAATCTTTTGTAGTTCCCTTAACTAAAAAATTTTTAAAAAAAGCAATGTTTTTTGGGAAAAAATATCTTCATTTAGGGTTCCCTACTTTTTTGGAAAGTATTTTTGTACCCAAGAACAACCTTTTTTTAATCCCGGGACAATGTAAAGTCATAATGCTGTTTCTCTAAACCCCCTTGTAGTGCTCCCAAAGAAAACCCTGTTTTTTAACCCACCCTTTTTCTTAAAAAGGTAATCCCCCCCCAAAAAAATTTTTGTAAAAATTTTTTTAAAAAGGGCAAACACAAATTTTTGAAAAATTGATTTTTTGTTATTTAACAGGGTTTTTTTTTTTATCCTTAAAATAATAACCACAGGCCAAATGAAAAAACCATTCCAGGGGGGGGGGGTAAAAGGAAAAGGGGAAAACCCCACCGCTCCGGGGTTCCAATTTAAGGGGTTTTTCCCCACGAGGTTTTAGATGCACCCGGGGAACTTTTGCCTAATGTTTAAAAGAAAAAACAGGCCGGGGAAAAAAGGATTTTTCCACGGGGTGGTCCTGGGGTATAAAAAAATTGGCGGAAAAAGGGGGTTTAAAAATATTTGTGTTTTTTCCCAAAAAAGGGGGATGAACCCCAAATTGAAATGTTTTGGAAAATTTTCCCTTTTCTTTTTTGGTTTTTTCCCTAAAAAATTTTGAAAGCATTTTATTTTTAGCTAAAAAACCCAAAATTTTTAATTTCCAAAGGCCCTTTGAAATTTTTTAACTGCCTTTTTCCCCCAACTCTGTAGTGGAAAAGTGTTTTTTTTTTTTTAACGCGTTTCCCGCCCCAAAAAGTAACCCGGGACCCGAAAAAAAATTTTTGTGGAAAAATTCGGCAAATCCAAAAATTTTTTGAGAAAATTCCCCCATCTCTAGTTATTACACTGGGGAAGTTTTTTTTCTGCTTTATGTCTTATATTTCAAATTTATTTACAGGGACGGGAAAAAATTAGGAATAAACCCTTTAAAATCATTTTGGTGCGGGGTTTGTGAATAAGAAAAAAGGGGAGAAAATCCAGCAGACAAATTTGTTAAAATTAAAAGGGGTTGTCCCCCCTTAAGGTTTCATAGTTTCCCATCCTGTCCCCTTCCCTTTGGTCAGATGTTGAAATTTGGGAATTGGAGTCAGTGATTCATTCAGTGTATTCAACTCCATGTTTTCAGTCTGCTAATTAGTGTAGATTAGCTTAGAAGCTTCTCTGAAACTGCTATCTAAAGTAAACAGTAGTAATTAGTCTTTTGTCTGAAAGTTCAGATAACACACACACAAACACACACTCTCACTCTGGCTGCTGAGACCTGTGTGATGACTTCACTCAATGCTATCACAAAGAACAAACAGCAGGGGAGAAAAGAGTACACAGGTCGGTCACTGGGGGAACCAAATAGAGCCAGGAAAGTGATAAAATCATTTGTAGTTCCTTAACATAAAAAGATGAACAAAGCAATGTATTTGGAAAATATCTTCATTTAGTGTTCCCTACATTTTGAAAGCTATTTTATGTAGCAAGACAACCCCTTTAATACCAGACACATGTCAATGTCATAATGCTGTTTCTCTACAACTCTGTAGTGCTGCAAAGTAAAGCATAGTTTAATGTGGTCGGGGAACCTATTGCTACAGTATCTTGCAAAAGTGAGTACACCCCTCACATTTTTGTAAATATTGTATATACTTTTTTCAGGGAAAATTATGAACTTTATGACACCTTTGTTTACAAATTTAAAGTAGTCAATGTATAGCTGTTTAACAGTGTAAATTTGTTTTTCCCCTTAAAATAACTCAACACACGGCCATCAATGTCTAAACCACTGCCAACAAAAGTGAGCACACCCCTAAGTGATAATGGACAAATTGTGCCCAAAGTGTCAATACTTTGTGTAACCACCATTATGCTCCAGCACTGCTTTAACTCTATTGAGAATGGAGTTCACTAGAGCTGCACAGGTTGCCACTCTTCCATAACAACATCACTGAACTGGTGATTGTTAGAGACCTTGTTCTCCTCCACTTCTCATAAGCAGATGCCCCACAGATAGAGTTTAGGTCTGGAGACATGCTTGGCCAGTCCTTTACCCTTATTTTCTTTATCAAGGCTATGTTTGCCTAAAGAGGTGTGTTTGAGTTTTTTATCATGTTGGAATACTGCCCTGTAGACCAGTTTCTCAAGGTAGGGAATCATGCTCTGCTTCAGTCTGTCAAAGCACATATTGGCCTTCATTGTTCTCTCAATGAACTATAGCTCCCCATGGCCAGCTGCACTCATGCAAACTATGACACTCCCACCACCATGCTTTACTGTAGGCAAGGCATACTTGTCTTTGTACTTCTTATCTGGATGCTGCCGCATATGCTTGACCCCATCTGAATCAATTAAGCTTATCTTGATCTTGTAGGACCACAGGACATGCTTCCAGTAATTCATGTTCTTAGCCTTCTTGTCTTCAGAAAACTGTTTAAAGGCTTTCTTGTGCATCATCTTTAGAATAGACTTCCTTCTGGGATGACAGCTATTCAAACCAATTTGATGCAGTATGCGGCGTATGGTCTGGGGACTGACAGGCTGACCTCCCAACCCTTCAACCTCTTCAGCAATGCTGGCAGCACTCATACGTCTATTTTGAAAAGACATTGGGCCTGATTTATCAAAACTGGCTATCAGTAAGACTGTCTTAGTTGCCCATAGCAACCAATCAGGGCTTAGCTTTCATTTCTATAGCATAAAGAACACATTGGTCATATTTGTGACACATTTATATAAAGTGCTTCTGCACAATCAAATCGCAATGATTTTATGAGCAGTGTCATGTAAGAACAACGCTGTCAAGAAAATGTTGGAGTTTATAGACAATAAATCACATTACTGAATGCAGTGAGTTCAATGTAATGGTATTTATGAAAATACTTTTTATCTATGGACTTCTGCACAAAGCACTTCTAATGTTCTATAAATGTAAGCATCAATCTTTACTAAAGGATTTTAAATTAATGTTAAGTTCATATATTTATACACACACACATATATAGATTGTAAGTCTCCATGGTCAGGGTCCTCTCTCCCTCTTTACCAGTTGTTAGTCATTTAGGGAGACATGTATGATTGGGTTTTTCACCCTTTTCTGGCGTAAAACGCACCTAAGTGAGCAGTCTACGATGTCTAATGCGCCTAATGAATGTGTTAGGCGCATTGTTCATAAGACGACACTTTCTAACGAGCCTAACGTGAGGGGGTGTTTTGGGGGCATTCGGGGGCGTGTCGCATCACACTCCTAATATTAGACACATATATGAATGTGGTTCGGCAAAACTACTGTAGACTCATTATTGCTGGAACAGGCAGACCTATTTCAATGTGGTCTGCCTGAGCCTGAGGAGTCGAAGTGTAGCTAGGTTTGTCATTAAGGTAAAAAATGTCCCTTATTTCTCAACTTAAATCAGAACAATAATAAAAAGTAATTTATGATAATGATTTAAAAATATATAAAATTAAATGATTTAAATGTAATAAAAATGTCATGTAAAATTAATATAAAAATATATAATATCCCAAAAATATAAAAATATCTCCAATAAAATGCATTTAAATTTAATAGAATCTGAAACTAGTTTTACATTAAATAACCCACTGCTGTTGTTCACATTTTACAATTTTTAATTTTTACTACATTAAATTTGAAATTTATTTTTGCTGATCCCATCCTTTATTCTACATACAGCAGGAGCTAGCACACCACAAGTCTTGCTGGGACCTGTGGTTCACCAAGCAAGATCAGTACCATAGTTTCTGTTCAATGACATGCTATTCTAATGACTGTTCTTTTTCTTTTCAACCTATCTATAACCTTTATACATGTTAAGGCATGTTCACACGGTTTAAAATGGGCCGTATTTCGGTCCGTAATTACGCGCCGAAGTGCGCCAATTACGGGCCGAAAACGGCCCATTCATTACGGTAATTCACAGTTCTCATAGAGGAACTATGGATTACGTCTCCTCTCCCCGCCCGGCGAAGCCGCCGGGCGGGGAGATAATTGACATGTGATTTACTAGCGGCGTATACGCGCCGCTGGCAATTCAAGTCTATGGGCCGGCGAAGTGCCGGCCCCTTGCTCAGTCCCCCGCTCCCGCCCCGCCCCCGAACACACGGCGTAATTACGCCCTGCAAATACACCGTGTGAACATAGCCTTAGGCGCATTACTAAGGGGGGCGTGTCAAGGTTTAGACCTCTTTTATAATCACACAAAAACCACTTTCATACATTCAGGCGCATTATACACGGAAAACGAGACTCGACAATTCACTTTGAAGCGTCTTCCTTCATACATGTCTCCCTTAGTGTTACTATTGTACTTTGCTTGGTCTTGTTATATATGTAAATCACTTTCAAATGTACTGCACCCTGGAATTAATAGCACATCAACATAAATAATAATAATAATTAAGCACTAAGGGTATGTTCACACGGCACTTGTGAAACACGTATTTTGGTACGTATTACAGACCCATATACGTATCCAAATACGTTTTTAACAATGTTCCGTTCAGCTTTCATTGATTTCAATGTAAAATACCTATCATCATTCAGACGTTGGGTTTTACCGATCTGTCCAAAGAAGGGACATGTCACTTCTTGATCCGTTTTACGCATTGAAAAGCCAATAGAAACAATAGAGTACGTTTTTGCAGTCCAGAAAACATATCCAAATATCTTACACACTTTGTGGTACATATTTGGATACGTTTTCCACAATACATTTTACATATTGTAAAAACATATTCAACATGCCATGTGAACATACCCTAATAAACATTTTAAAAATACTTCTACTTATTTGTCCACACACCCACAAACACACAGATATATGTGTATATACTGTAGCTATACTGTATGTTAAGTTATAGCTATATAATGTTTTATGTGACACGTAAGTTTCATGTTTGGGCACCATCTGTGAAAGTGGAGATGAATCATTTGGTATTTATTTGCTAATTGCAATCATCATCATGGATGGATAATGTTTGTGTACATAGATAATATCACACTTATGTTTGTGACAAATAAGCAGAAGTATTAGATTAGTTATTTTTTTCTTGCTGCTAGAGGTTTTCTGCATATTTGCTGCACATATTTCTGCTGCTCAAAGGCTCTACTTGCAAAATTAAAGGATTAACAACTTGAGAAAAGCTTTTACTGATGCTTTTTCAGTAACAATGTAAGTCTATGCAAGGTATGAGTAGAGATGGGCGAAATTCTCAAAAATTCGGTTCGGTCACTGCGCCGAATTTCCGGACAAAAATAAATTCGGTCCAAATTACTTTGGGACGAATCGCGTTAAAAAACAGTGATTTCCAGGCTGCACAGAGCCTGCAGGGTGCTGTAGAACGTTGTGCCATTCTTAAATATGCAGAGGGAGCTTGGTTTGGGCTTCATACAATGTTGTGTTTTAGTATGACAGGCAGATGACTGCCGCCGCTCTTAGAATCGCTTCACTATAAAATTCCCTGGCCATTTAAGAGGGCAAAACTGACCAACAAACTGAAGCGGGAATGTTGCTTGATAAAGTCATGCCAGCAAAAGCTGTAAAAAAACAAGCTGAGAGCTCAGGTGGCAACATTAGTGACAGAGTGTGGAGGTGACGGCGGCAGCCACAGCAGCATGAGGTCAGACAGTGGCATAATGACATTCTGGAGGTGGCAAAACAGTAATAGGCCACAGAGTGGTACAATGACACAGTGTGGAGGTTACGGCAGCAGCCACAGCAGCAGCATGAGGTCAGACAGTGGCACAATGACATTCTGGAGGTGGCAAAAACAGGAGTAGGCCACAGAGTGGCACAATGACACAGTGTGGAGGGCACGGCAGCAGCAGCATGAGGTCAGAGAGTGGCACAATGACATTCTGGAGGTAGCAAAAAAAGGAGTAGGCCACAGAGTGGCACAATGACACAGTGTTGAGGTCACAGCAGCAGCAGCATGAGGTCAGACAGTGGCAAAATGACATTCTGGAGGTGGCAAAAACAGGAGTATTCCACAGAGTGGCACAATGACAGAGAGTGGAGGTCACGTCAGCAGCAGCATGAGGTCAGAGAGTGGCACAATGACACAGTGTGGAGGGCACGGCAGCAGCCACAGCAGCAGCATGAGGTCAGGCAGTGACACAATGACATTCTGGAGGTGGCAAAAACAGGAGTAGACCACAGAGTGGCACAATGACAGAGAGTGGAGGCCACGGTAGCAGCAGCATGAGGTCAGGCAGTGGCACAATGACATTCTGGAGGTGGCAAAACAGTAGTAGGCCACAGAGTGGCACAATGACAGAGAGTGGAGGTCACGTCAGCAGCAGCATGAGGTCAGAGAGTGGCACAATGACACAGTGTGGAGGTCACGGCAGCAGCAGCATGAGGTCAGGCAGTGGCACAATGACATTCTGGAGGTGGAAAAAACATGAGTAGGCCACAGAGTGGCACAATGACACAGTGTGGAGGTCACGGTAGCAGCAGCATGAGGTCAGGCAGTGGCACAATGACATTCTGGAGGTGGCAAAAACAGGAGTATTCCACAGAGTGGCACAATGACAGAGAGTGGAGGTCACGTCAGCAGCAGCATGAGGTCAGACAGTGGCACAATGACATTCTGGAGGTGGAAAAAACAGGAGTAGGCCACAGTGGCACAATGACACATTGTGGAGGTCACGGTAGCAGCAGCATGAGGTCAGGCAGTGGCACAATGACATTCTGGAGGTGGCAAAACAGTAGTAGGCCACAGAGTGGCACAATGACAGAGAGTGGAGGTGACGGCGGCAGGAGCAACAGCATGAGGTCAGAGAGTGGCACAATGACAAAGTGTGGAGGTGGGTGGCAATACCAGTCCCTGGTAAAGATGGTTGGTGGCAGATGGAGAAACTGGAAGCAGATGTGTGGCATCAGGCAGGTGGCGGCATCAGAATAGTGGCTGAGGCAGGTAGTTTGAACCCAGACTCATTTCTCACAGTTTGGGTGAGGCGTCATGGCTGATGTAGTCTGACGCCTAAGGCATTGGTGTGTGGAAATCCTGGCCGATCCACGCCTGATTCATCTTGACAAAGGTCAGTCGTTCCACATTTCCCGTGGACAAGCGGGTTCTCCTTGGGGTAACGATGGCCCCCGCCGCACTGAACACCCGCTCTGATGCCACACTACTGGTCGGGCAGGACAGCTTCTCCACTGCAAACTCGACAAGTTGCGGCCACACATCCAGTTTGGCTGCCCAGTAGTCCAGCGGATCTTCTAACTGGGGTGGCAGAGTGCTGTCCAAGTAGGCCACCACCTGTTGGTTCAGGGACTGCTCCAGGTCCTGCTGCTGCTGCTGGGGACTACCCTCCTCACTAGGCGGGTGAAGGAAGCTGCTCATCAGTGACTCCAGACTTAGGTTGCTGCTGATGGAGCTGGTACTGCTCCTACCCCCCCACCTTCCCCCAGCAGCCGCGGCAGTAGTACGTGAGCGCTGAGGAACCCCCTGGTCAGACCTGTCAGAGGAGGGACGATGCCGCACATAGGCAGCGGCCAACTGACTACGGAGGATTTCCCTATAGTATTTGAGTTTGTCCTCCCTCTCAATAGCTGGGAAAAAAGGCTCCCATTTTGGACCGGTAGCGAGGGTCCAATAGGTTGGACAGCCAGAAGTCATCCCTCTGCCGGATGCTGACTATTCGGCTGTCACTTAGCCAGGCAAATCAGCATGCTGCGGGCATCTGCACAAGTGACTCGAGGGGCTCCCTGCCTCCATCTCCACTGTATACTGCCACGGTGCTTGCAGTTCATCTGCCTCGTCTTCCTCATCTCCATCTACCTCCTCCATCTGCTCCTGCTGCTCCTCTCTTGTCACCTGGGTAGAAAATCCACTCATTTCACTAGACAATGCTTCTACTCCAATGTCCTCCTCCTCCTCCTCCATTTCAGTCCCCACCAGATTCATGTGGCCGCAAGATGTAGTCGCTACATCTCCAGTCCCCTGCCCAGACAGATTTTTCAGCATCTGTTCCAGGACATGAAGCAGTGGAATGACGTTATTCATCCCGTAGTCCTGGCGATTGACAAATAACGTGGCCTCCTTGAATGGCCTTAACAAACGGCAGGTGTCACGCATGAGCTGCCACTGGCTGACATCAAAGTTACACAGGGGAGTACTCCTGTCCGCCTGGATCATCAAAAAATCGTTAATGGCCTTTCTCTGTTCATACAGCCGGACCACCATGTGCAGGCTGGAATTCCCACGGGTGGAAACATCGCATATCAGAGTGTGATGGGGGAGGCTGTTCTGCCGCGGCAATTCAAGGAGGGTGTTCCTGTCTTTGTAGGAATGGAGGACGTGCATGCAAAGTTTCCTGGCCATTTTCAGAATCTTCTGAAGATCGGTGGAAGGAACCTTTTCACAACCAGACTGAACACATGCGCCATGCAGAGCGCATGGACCATCCCTCCTCGGTGCAGCGCGGACACCATGTTCCTCCCATTGTCCGTCACCATGGTTCCGATTTGCAGTTGGCGCGGAGAAAGCCACACATCGATTTCTTGCTGCATGACGCGGAGCAGTTCCTCCCCTGTGTGACTTCATTCGCCGAGGCAAGCCAGGTGTAGAACTGCGTGACACCGCTGTGCCCTACACATGTGGTATGATGGAGCAGTACTTGTAGAGGCTGAGATGGTGGTAGTGGTGGAGGAGGAGGAGGCGGACATTGGCTCAGGAGCCGCAGTTTGACAACGTGGAGGAGAAAGCGGCGTCTCCTGTCCAAGTTGTTGGTGTGCCTGGGCAGGAAGCACATTCACCCAATGGGCCGTAAATGACATGTACTGGCCCTGACCGTAGTTACAGCTCCAGAAGTCCACGCTGCCGTGCACCTTGGAACAAACTGATAAGCTCAAGGACTGGCCCACTCTCTGTTCTACATATTTATGAAGTGCTGGTACTGCCTTTTTGGAAAAGAAATTAAGGCTTGGAACTGTCCATCTCGGCTCGGCACAAGACATTAGTTCTCTGAATGGTGCAGAGTCCACCATTTGGAAAGGGAGGGACTGCAGAACCAACAACTTGGACAGGAGCACGGTCAGCTGCTGCACCTTAGGATGGTTGGACACATACTGTTGTCTCTTTGCAATCGCCTAGCTGAACGACTGCTGGCGCCATGAGTAGCGAGAGGCAGGAGCATCTGGACCGGGAGATGACGTCAAAGAGAAACAGTTCCCTTCTGCAGAGGTGGTGGAGCCTTGACTGGCTGCAATAACATGCGTGCCACTGGCCGCTGCTGCTGCTGCGGCGGCAGGATGGACCACCACATCTGAGCCACGTTTCTCCCAGGCCACCGGATGGTGACGCTGCATGTGTTGATGCAGGGCCGTGGTGCCAACGTTAGCTCCCTGGCCACGCTTCACTTTCTGCCCACAGATTCTACATATACCCAGATTCGGCTCCTCTGGTGTCTTAGCAAAGAACTGCCACACCACCGAGTAGCTGATTTTACCGCCAACGCTCCGCACTGAGTGGCTACTGCCGCCGCTGCCTCGCTGAGCCCCTGTGCTGCTACTTTCTTGGACCTGCAAAGCGGGTTTTCTACCCCGTGGCCGCTTGGCTCCCGACCTCACACTGCTGCTACCCTGCTGACTCACGGCCACACAACCCACTTGCTGGCTGCGCCGCTGCCTGACGCGCAAGCTGACGCCCTCTTCTCCTGACGATGATGAAGCCCTTGCCTCACCTGGCTCCCAAGTGCGGTCGGCTACATCATCATCTATTTGTGTTTCATCGTCACTGCTGTCCTCATCACCGGTCTTGGTATGCAGAGGCTGACCCCTCACAACATGACCTCCCATGCCACTCTCCACATCTATACTTTGCCGCCTACTGCAAGAAGCAGGGGATATTTGCCCCATTTCTTCGCTGCCAAGTAGCTGCTGACTGCACTCCTAAAATTGTTCATCCTCGCTATATAGTGGCACTGAGCCCAGACCACATAGTAGATCTCTGGCTGAGGGAACCGCATGGGACAGAGGCGGGTTGAGGACAGGTGAGGGCCGCTGACCCGCTCCCGGGCCATGCCAACTAAGTGTTGTGTCTGACGTTCCCACCGACTCTTGGCTGGGGTTGTCAGATGTCATCTGGGAGGAAGTGGATGACCTAGTCAACCAATCAAAATCCCTTGGGTTGCTAGTCAGTACACGGCCGCTAGATGACAGCGGCAGTTGTGGCCTCACCGAGTGACCCCTGCTGCGACGTCCCCTTGCTGAGCTGAGACCTGGGCCTGCTCTAGGAATGTGTGTGCCACTGCCACTCGCAGGTGAATAGCCTGCCACCTCTCTGTCTAACATACTGTTTGTTCTATAATGTACAGACACTGTTTGATGAAGATATCTGTATATGATAAATACACACCCTGTATTTGACTCCAAATGAACCCAGTAACAAGCTTGGGTAACCCTTGGATATAAATTGCGCTCCACAGATGGGCAGGAAAAATTGACTTGTATGTGCCATTTAAAAACTCTGTGTATGGGGACGTGGCCGAGCTCTGATCAAGATGGCAGCGTGAGACGGGAGCTCTCCAGCCTGACTGCTGATATCTGGGGCTAACCTACAAGGCACTTGGTACAACCCCTACGGAAAACCCATCACCGGTTGCATAACACACCCGGGAACCTCTAGAGTTCGGTATATCCCCGGTTCACGTCCATCGTGAGGAGAAAAAAGTGACGGCGGGATCTGGAGCGTGGCGTAGGCTCTAACAGGCGCGAATGCTGGAGTGAAGTGGACCCTGCAGGACCCGGACGCCTTTACCGCGCTACATTTTCTGAGACGCGGCGGGACCCAAAGCTTCCTCGGGGCACAGCATGAGAGACGTTGCCCTCCTGCAATCAGACCGCAACCAAGGCACGATGCGCATTAAACCAGCGATACCGGCAGACGACAAACCACTCAGACAAGACACCGGGAAGATCATGGCTAAGGTGAGGCGGAGGGGTCTGAAAAGGCCCCGGGGACAGTGCACTAGCCTTAAACAGAGAGGGAACACCTTGCAGAGATACTTACAGCCGTTAGGGAGGACTGAGCCGCCATTACGCGCACTGTCACCTCGTGGCGCAGAGCAGAAACGGCCGCCATCTTGGGATACTGTGGGTGAAGGTAGCCCTAATTTATCTGGGTCTGCATCAAACCCTTCTACAAATTATATATTGAATCCCTCAGAGAATAATCCGGAAGGAAGAGGGAGCATCTCTGCACTGACTGACACAATCAGCATTACCCCTGAGGCAGGGGCGATAATATTGCTCTCAGACAGATCTACACAGGAAGGAGCTAAGCCGCAGGAAAGCTACTCTCCTCTCATATTTCGGGACTTAACAGATTACTCAGAACCTCTGGGCAACTCTACTGTTCAGTGCCACCATACAGGGACTACTACTCAAATATTTCTGGAGCACTCTGAGATTCCATCTGGCAATATAGCTTCAGAAATTTATCCTAACACCATGCCTAGAGCTTCCAGAACCCCAGGCAATAAAAAATCGGGTAAAGAGTCTATTCCCATTAACAGCAACTGGACAGACCCCCCTGAAGAACAGGGAGATTCCAATCCGCCCCTACTGTTCTCACAACACTCTTCAGAAGCTCGCTGGCGCTCCTCCACAGAATCACTGGAAGGTCCTGCAGGCAGAGAGGTGGGGGACCCACCTTACGCCCAAGATTGGAGAGACTATTTGGCTCAGATACCTTCTAAAAGTGATTTAAAATCCATAGTAAAAGAACTTAGAGAAGCATGCAGGTCTGAGATATCTCTGGTCCGCCAGGACCTCAAAGCCTTGGTCAACCGGGTGGAAGATCTAGAGGAAGAACAGGATGATACAAGGAAATACATTTCCCAAATGCACTCTCAAATGGTCTCCCAAACATCAGTCCTATAGGAAACTACAAATCATCTAGAAGACCTTGACAATAGGGGAAGGCGACACAACCTTAGGATGAGGGGGCTCCCAGAAGCTAACGGGGCTGAGGATCTACACTTACAGTTAACTACCATCTTCAATACTCTTTTGGGGGAGTCACCTACACACCAGATTAAAATGGACAGAGCACACCGAGCCTTGAAGCCTAAATAAAATTCCCTTGTTCCTCGGGACGTCATATGTTGCATCCAGGACTTTGGCCTGAAGGAACGAATAATGGCAAAGGCCAGAGAAAGTAAGTTGATAGACTTTCAAGGTACTCAGTTACAAATATATCCGGATTTGTCGTGGATTACTCTTCATAAAAGACGCTGTCTAAAACCCCTATTGCAAGTCTTGAAGCAGAATGGAGTTAAGTACAAGTGGGGGTTCCCGTTTGCGCTCATAGCTTCTAAAGATTGTAAATCCTTTGCCCTCCGGTCCCCTAAAAATCTACAAGCGCTATGCTCTACGTTTAACATCTCTCCTCCGGAGATCGTGGACTGGGAGCATGCCCTCTTGCCGACTCCCCCTTCACCAATTTGGCAGTCACCCTCGAGGAAGTGACCCAAGCCTGTGGAAAAAGCCCGACATGCTGGACAGACTCCCAGACATAGTCCAAAGTCCTGAATCGTCAAACATCACAGTGTGTGGATTTGCTAGTTGGTAGCAATCAACGATACTGACTGAACCGCAGAGGATAGACTCAATAGTCTATGTAACAAGTGCCTATGTGACCTTTCTACCCTTTTTAAAAAAAATTTTTCTCTTCTCTTTTTTTTTTTTCCTTCCTCACCTTCCCTTCCCCTTTTTTGCCTTTTCCCTCCTCCTTTCTTCTCCCATCTATTGAATGTACTAATCTCATTAGGTTGGCCCCTACTATATAGAACCACCGAGCTTGAGAATATTTGTTCTTTTTACTGTCTCGCCTTAGTGAGCTCGGGTTGATAACTCTCCTTCCACACCCTACATATACCAAAATAGGTAGCCGTGGATGTGTTGGGGGGTGGAGCGGTAGAGAAAGCAAGCAGTCAAAGGCTGCAGTTGATTATGGTTCGCCATTTGCAATCTCCAGTCGGGGTATTGGATAATCTCATGTCTATGGGATTCACCGTGGGTGAGCGAGAGCAAGGGTCGATTATGCTCAAGGTTCATCACCCACTTACCCCGCTCCAAGATCTTTTATCTTGGTATCAGATTGTGAAAAACACTGTTTTGGTTACAATATGTATGTGGAACCTGTTTATTGTAATGTCGTCTTGTCCCCCCTGTCCATTTTATTTCTTCCAATTCCATTTAGAGAAAATTTGCTCATCTATGATACCTGTCATCTTATGCGATCTATTGATCTCCTTTAAATATCCAGATGGCTAAAATGATATCGTTAAACGTCAAGGGTCTGAACTCGAACGTCAAACGGAAACTTCTCCTCACAGAACTCAAAACACACCGTCCAGAGATGGTGTTCCTACAGGAAACTCATCTTGATAAAGAAGGTAACTTTTCCTTTCTTAAGGGTCTCTTCCCTCAGGTCTATATGGCTTCGCAAGACCGCAAGAGAGCAGGAGTGGCAATTTTACTATCCAATCTGTGTCCCTTTGAGGTCGAACGATCATATGTAGACGCTCAGGGGAGATACATAATTTTACATGGCTCATATAGAGGTTCACGCATCACATTATGCAATATCTATGCACCTAACGTATCCCAACTTAAGTTTTTAAATAAGGTATTACGAAAATTGGCGAGTTTACCTACAGCTATGCTTCTACGAGGGGGAGACTTCAATATGGCATTTTCCACTGTAATGGATAGACTACATGTAGGAAACAAAATAACTGATCGGACGCAGAGTAGAATATCGCAAGAGTTTTGGAAACTCATCAGAAAATACTCTCTGTTCGATCTTTGGAGAGTGTGGAATCCAAGAGAGATGGCATTAACTTTTTTTTCCAATCCTCACAACACACATTCCAGGATATACTATTTTTTTGGCAATATACCAGCACTAAGAAAGACAATGGATATGACAATTGGTCCTATAACGTGGTCAGACCACGCACCTATAATTCTTACCATGGATTTAAATGCAACGGGCACTCGTAGATGTCACTGGCGACTAAACGAGAATCTTATTAAACAACTACATAGCAGAGAACAACTTAGAAAACACATTATTGATTATTTCTCCTGTAATGAGGGCTCGGTTACCTCCTGGCTGACGCTTTGGGAAGCACATAAGGCTGTCATTAGAGGCCATTGTATTTCATTGAGTTATAGGATTAAAAATGATAAGCGTCAACAGATGGAGACACTTACGGCCCAACTAAAAACACTAGAACGCTCCTTAACTTTTTCTCCGTCTACATCTACCCTTAGGAAAATTGTAGATACACGGGCACAATTAAGGGCTCTTGCAATAGGCCACATAGAAAAGCTACTGTTATATTCCAAACACAGATATTATGATAAAGGTAACAAACACCATTCATTATTGGCTAAACAGCTCAGAGAGGATGCCTTCCAACGAACGCCACACAGGCTGAAAGATAAAGATGGACACATCATACATAATCCCACTCATATCACACGGATGTTTCATGACTATTTTTCCCAATTATATGCTCTCCCGGAGACCTTGCCAGCGGATGAGCAGCAAAGGACTCGTAAATTGGATCATTTTCTTACTGCGTGTGGGTTACCAAAACTGCCAACAGAAGCAGTAGAATCTCTGAATACTGATATCACCAATAGCGAGTTAGCGGAAGTCCTGAAACAATTGCCCTATGGTAAGTCTCCAGGACCAGATGGTCTGACGTATCTTTATTATCAGACTTTCAGAGAAGAATTGTCAAGATATCAAGTTCAATTGTACAATGCAATCTTACAGGGAAATGCAGTCACTTCCTCTTTTTTACATTCATACATCACATTACTACCAAAACCTGGAAAAGACCCATTAGAAACCGCCATTTATAGACCTATTGCGCTGCTGAATGCAGACTTAAAAATTTTAACAAAAATAGTAGCACATCGCTTATCGATATGGCTCCCACAAATTATTGACAAAGACCAAGTGGGGTTCGTACAAAACCGCCAAGGTGGAGATAATACTAGAAGGGTAATCAATCTTATTGATGTGGTGAACAAACAAGATAAAGCTGCACTCATATTGGGGCTAGACGCAGAAAAAGCATTCGACCGATTGAATTGGTCATACATGTTTGCAGTACTAAGACATTTTGGCATTTCTAGCCCCTTTATGGGAGCGCTCAAATAATTATATTCCACTCCTACAGCGGCGATTAGGCTACCACATGATACATCACCCCTTATTAATATATTTAACGGCACGAAGCAAGGATGCCCACTTTCGCCACTCATTTTTGTGATGTGTGTGGAACCCTTAGCAGCTGCTATAAGATTGAATACTTCCATACCGGGAATAATGCTCCACAACCGAGAGTTTAAAATATCATTATTCGCAGATGACATATTACTTACTCTAACCAACCCCCACATAGTTCTCCCGAACCTGCACGCTCTCTTGGATGTCTTCAGAAACCTGTCAGGTTATAAAATAAATAACACAAAGACTGAAGCATTGCCAGTAGGCATTCCTAGAGCTCTTTTAGCGACACTTCAGGCGAACTTTCCTTATAATTGGAGAGTGGTCTCCTTGAGGTACCTAGGTGTTCATATCACAAAATCATGCTCATCCCTGTACAACCAAAACTTCCCTAAATTATACACAGAGATGAGAAACATGATGCAAAGATGTGCCAAGTTGCCGCTCTCCTTACTAGGAAGAATAGCTGCTATTAAAATGACGCTGATGCCAAAGATTATATACTTATTTGAAACCTTGCCGATACCGGTCCCCATGGGAGATTTAAAATCCTTACAGGCGTCCTTCATCCGTTTGTATGGAATAACAAAAGACATAGAATAGCTAAGTCAGTGTTGTTAGCGAGTAAGCAAAATGGTGGCCTAGGAGCACCAGATGTTATAAATTTTACATGGCTACACACCTGAGAAGGATACCTGCGTGGTCATCTATGTTTGCTTACTCTCGCTGGATGGAAATCGAAAAATTATGGTTACAACCCATACATCCAAATTCTTTGTTGTGGTCGCACGGGTCTGTCAGTCTGAACACTGTTCTACTGGGCTCGATGGCTCTTACACGAGACATCTGGCAGAGAACTAAATGGCAATTGAATCTTTGTTCAAAGGCATCGGCTATGGTATCCTTTCTATTTAACCCATTATTGGCCGGTGGCCTTGGGTAATAAAACAATGGAACCATGGTGTGAGGGTTCGGTGGATTCTTTGGACCACCGCAAGCGATGATAGCTAAGCCACGCCACGGAACGGAATATAAGTAGCCCCCGGTTTTCACCAGAGCCCGCTGCAAAGCGGGATGGACTTTCTGCGGCGTGAGGCTACCAGGTCGTTACCCCTGACGTGACTTGCTTGCGATGGCGGCCGGGGTACTGCGTGGTACAAAATCGTAATCCGAAGGCGTAGTCAGGGACAGGCAGAAGGTCAGGGCAGGCGGCAGAGGTTCGTGGTCAGAAACAGGCAGACGGTCAGGGCAGGCGGCAAACAGGCAAGGTCAGGAAACGTAGCAAGCGGACTGGTACACTGGTAATCAATACGGACACTAGAGACACACTAAGCTCACTATCGCACACCAATGATCTGGCACAGAGTGCTGGGGGCGTAACCCTTATAAAGGACCAGTGCCTGGCACTAAGCCAATTACCAGGACACTGGCCCTTTAAATCTAGACCAGCCGTCGTGCGCACGCTAGGGGACGCGCATGAGCACGACGTCCGGGACGGACAGGAGCGGCGTGCACCGGAGCGCGGCCAAGTAAGAGAGCCGGCGTGGGGACGGGGACGGTCGCGGGTGCCCGCGATGCCCGCGCCCTCAGCAGGCAGGGGAACGGCCGCAGGGGCAGTGCCGCCTGCGGCCGCCATGACACTTGGTTCAAACACAAGTTGTTCAGATTGGCAGACCTAATTGACCATAGGACGCTGAAGTTACTACCATTTACTGAATTGGAGGAGCGATTCCAGCTACCATCCTCATGCCACTATAGCTACATACAAATAAACACTTTATGCAACAACTTTTTCGCTCAGACAAATCCTCTAAACCCACTAGATTTGAGCACCTTTGTAGATTAAGCATATCGACCAGGGGACTGATATCGGATATTTATAAACTATTGTTGACTCCCGACCAGCAAGCACCTATAACGCACAACTACATGGTCTCATGGGAACAATTTATTGGTAAATCAATATCTTCAGAGCAGTGGCAACTTATCTGGAGATATGCAACTAAAACGTCAAGATGTATGGTATATAGGGAGAACATCTATAAAATAAAGACAATGTGGTATCACACACCTGTAATGCTTCATAAAATTAGTCCATCCATTCCAGATGTGTGTTGGAGGTGTGGATTGCCGAGAGCACATGTCTATCACATTTTCTGGACATGCTCTGTTATACGACTCTTTTGGAGACAAGCAAGGAATTTGATCAAAGAGGTCACGGGAACATCGATACCTAATGATCCGCTGTCATGTTTTTTTAACGTTTTTCCTAGACCAATAGGTAGGCATACTAGGGAGTTGGTAATTCATCTTTTAACAGCAGCAAGGTGCTTAATATCTAGCAATTGGAAAAAAGTACAATCCCCAAATTTCAAGGAATTGCTGAATAGGGTTAAGCATATTAGGCACATGGAGTACCTTTCGGCAATACTGGAAAACTCCTTGGATAGATTTGAATCCATATGGAGGTTGTGGGATCTACATATTATTAACACAGACCTTTGACAACAGATATGAATGTCCTCATTAATAGTTGGATATTCATAAAATTCACAGAATGAAGAGATGACTAAGGTACTATGCATGACCCCTTCCCTTATGTGTCTTGTCCTGTGTGTTCAATAGGTATAGTTATACTGGTTAAAATGGTTATTGGAACATGATTTTGCTTCGTGTAAATTCATCTCGCACTTCTGTATTACTAGTTCTTTACTCTTTGAACTTATATATGTATTTGACATATTAAGTATATAATCTAACAATGTATCTTATACTTCCTGAGAAATGTTCAATAAAAATACATTTGAAGAAAAAAAAAAAACAACTCTGTGTATTTTACTGAATATAAAAGCACAAACAGGCTTAATTAACCTTCGGATATGAATTATGCTACAGAATTTCTTCTGTGGCGGTGAAAAACAAAGTTTATTTTACTGAGTACAACTGCAGAAAAATACTTAGTTAACCCTTGGATGTAAATTGCGCAAAAGAATTGAGCAGCCAAAAATTACAAGATTTGTAGCGTGTTACAATGGCGTGTTTTCTACACTACACAACAAGAGGAAAACTTGTAATTGACCTTCTCTTGTGAATTATGCTACAGGAAAAATGTATTTTTTGCTGGTGAAAAAGACGGTTTATTTTAGTCACCACAGCAGCAGAACAACGCTTAATTAACCCCTGGATGTAAATTGTGCAAAAGAATTGAGCAACCAAAAACTACGAGCTTTGTAGCGTGTTACAATGGCGTGTATTTTATGCTACACAACAAGAGGAAAACTTGTAATTAACCTTCGCTTGTGAATTATGCTACAGAAAAAATTTATTTTTTACCGGTGAAAAAGAACGTTTATTTTAGTCACCACAGCAGCAGAACAACGCTTAATTAACCCCTGGATGTAAATTGCGCAAAAGAATTGAGCAGCCAAAAATGAAGTGGTATTTGTATTGTAAAAACGCTGTTTCTTTAAATGAATACAACAGGAACAGGCTTGGATCACCCTTGGATATTCAATGTGCTGTGAGCAGATAGCATTAAAATGTATATGCAGCTGCAGTGGACGCACACTGGACTTCAGATCCAATACCCCAAAAAATCAGAAATAGAACGTTAAGAGAAGCAGTCTCTGAGACAAGATGAGACACCCCACAAAAATTGCTGTATAAAAAGGAGTTCTTTAGTATCAGCTATCATAAGCAGCCGCAGCAGCACTTTCCCTAATCAGTACAGTAAGAGCGGTATGAGCTCCCAGCGTCGCGCCCGGACTTATATAGTGCGGTGACGTCACAGAATCCCGCCGATCTCTGATTGGCTTCACCTCTGCACATGTCATGCAGGCTATGCCCTTCTTCCTGCCAGAGTTCTTTGCCCCATGTAACGCCATGTGCTCGCAGCCATTTTATCAATCAAAAGCACACTTTGTTCACGCGAAGTACCCCAAACTTCAACTTCGTTCCGAACCGAAGTTTTCCTGAATTTCTAAACGAATTCCACTTCGTTAGAATCAATTCACCCATCTCTAGGTATAAGTTACAATGTTTTTTTAGGTTTTTTTTTACTACCCATGTTCTGCACTCTCTTCTGCTGCACACTGCTGGTTCCAGCCAATCTATCAGTTATCATGCTACATGCCACAGCTGTCCTAAAAAAATCTTCTGTCCAATTGGCCATGTGCTTGCAGTAGGCCGGAGCAAGTCCGTTAGGTTGCAGATCCATGCAAAAATGTGTCTCTTTACAACAGTGTGGCAAAGCAATCTTAGGAAATTGCATTCCGCTGTCACTGAGTGTTATACAGCAGGTGGTCTGCAAGGTATGAGTTACTGAGTTGCTGGCTGTCAGTTGCAGCAATTTAATGATGGTAACCATGAGTTACTGACACAGGTGGCAGTTAGGATAGCAGCTGAGCAGCTAATCCAAGCCAGGATTCCTGAACAGGTTTTACAGACCTGTTAAAAGGCTGTTTCTTCATGATACCAGGGGATGTAAGTTGGCTGGCAAGTGTGTGGAGCAACAAGCAGAGCTGAGGAGAAGGTTCTGATTTTCTCCTGAGCATTGAAGGAAGCCAGTAGCAAGGACTGTACTGTTCTGTACTGTTCAGTGTGAGTACATGTTTTGTGGGGCTGGGTAGTACTGTAGACCCAGACCACTGGTAGAGAGGGAATCTTTGAGTTAGTGATTAGAAGGCCTAGGGTTTATGTTGTGTTCATTATATACTGACCTGTGTGTCAAATAAAGCAGTAAGGGTGACATGTATGACCTACACGCAAAGAGGCCAGTTCTAAATAGCTTTAAAGTGGTGTAGAATGCATCAGAATGTATGAACCTGTTCTACTGCAAGTCATAGATTTGGCACATTCTTGTTCCACTTCGACAACTCAGGCTCAGGTAAACCACTTTTAACTTGTTCTGGCTGTCCCAGCAGTAATGTGCCTAGTTTTGGCATCCTCCATTCATAAATGTGTAGAATCATAGGGTTGTGGTGCGACACGCCTCCAGAATGCCCCCATATCTTAGGCTGCTCATACATCTAGAGAACAGGGCTGCCCCAGTTTTGTGCTGAAAGGACACCAGAATACTGGTGCAGCCCCGTACATACAAGTTACCCCATATTTTTTAGGACCACTATATTTACACAAATAAAACACCTAACCTTTTGCATGTTTATGTGTGTGCTGTGGATCTCTACATCAAGATGGACAGAAGCTGTCCAGGTCAAGGAGACTGCAGAGGACAACAGGAGAGTGCGAAGCTTGGTGTGAAGGTTTATGTGAAAAATGACTGAGGGGGAAGAAGTAATGGTTTTCCTTTCAGCCTATGAGCGGATTATTTATATTATTTATATTTGCCAATTGCCAGTATAATGAGTTAAAGAGATTTTTTTAAGGCATTGTTATTCCTTTCTGCAAAGTCAAAAGTTTACATGCATTTCATTAGTATTTGGTAGCGTTGCCCTTAAACTGTATGGGTCAAACATTTTGGATATCCTTCCACAGGCTTCTCACAAGAGTTGGTGGGAATTTTGTCCCATTCCTCCTGACAAAACTAGTGTAACTGAGCCATGTTTGTGGGTTATCTTGCTCGCACCTGCCTTTTCAGTTATGCCCATAATTTTTCAATAAGATTGAGATCAGGACTTTGTGATGGCCACTCCAAAACATTAACTTGGTTATCTTTAAGCCACTTTGTAACCAATTTGGCAGTATACTTCAGGTCATTGTCCATTTGGAAGATCCATTTCCACCCAAGCTTTAACTCCCTGGCTCATGCCTTGAGATGTTGCTTCAGTATTACCACATAATCTTCTTTCCTCATGATGTCATCAATTTTGTGAAGTGCACCAGTCCCTCCTGCAGCAATGCAACCCCCCACAACATGATACTGCCAGACCCATATTTCACAGTTGGGATGGTGTTTTTAGGCTTCCAAGCTTCTCCTTTTTTCCTCCAAACTTAACGATGGTCATTATGGCCAAATGGTTCAATTTTAGTTTTGTCAGACTACAGGGCATGTCTCCAGAAATGTAGGTCTTTGTTCCTGTGTGCATTTGTAAACAATAATCTGGCTTTTGAATATTTATTTTGGAGCATTGTCTTCTTCCTGGCAGAGTACCCTTTCAGCCCAAGACCTGAATATAAGCCGAGGCACCTACTTTTGCCACAAAAAAACAGGAAAACTTATTGACTCGAGTATAAGTCTATGGTGGAAAATGCAGCAGCAACAGGTAAATTTCAAAAATAAAAATGGATACCAATAAAATTACATAGGCAGGTATAGGCAGTTTAGTGTCCCCCATAGGCAAGTATATGCAGTTTAATGTCCCCCACAGGCATTTTAATATCCCCCATAGGCAGGTATAGGCAGGTATATGTCCTCTCATAGGCCGGTATAGGCAATTTTAGGCAGGTATATGTCCCCCATAGGCAGGTATAGGCAGGTATATGACCCCCATAGGTAGGTATAGCCAGGTATATGTCCCCATAGGAAGGCAGAGGCAGGTATAGGTCTCCCATAGTCAGGTATATCCAGGTATATGTCTCCCAATCAGGTATAGCCAGGTATATGTTCCACAATAGTCAGGTGTAGCTAGGTATATGTCCCCCAGTCAGGTATAGCCAGGTATTTGTCCCCCAGTTAGGTATAGCCAGGTATATGTCCCACAATAGTCAGGTATAGCTAGGTATATGTCCCCCAGTCAGGTATATGACCCCCAGTCCGGTATAGCCAGTATATTTCCCACAATAGACAGGTATAGCCAGGTATATGTCCCACGATAGACAGGTAGAGGCAGGGCTTGTTTAAAAAAAAATACAGTAA